>JAVSBS010001761.1:27313-59075 GCA_033124195.1 Coracias cyanogaster
AATCGATCTACTCTTTTGAAATTTTGTGGTGAAATTATGGTTATAAATAATCCTGAGCTGTTGGTTTTGCATTTTGTGATGTTTAGAAAACAGAGCCCACACTACCTGTTTCTTGTGCTTCTAGAGGCCCAGGTAGTCAACTGCAAAGGAACCACACTGCCAGCTGCAGATATGTTCTTCTCATAGAATACCATGCTAGCATATTTTATCTTTATTTCTAAAGAATCAAGGAAGCAGCTGAAACAAGATAAACTGAAGTTTTCATTTGGAAGTGTGTAAAGGTTGTATCAAAATAGTTTTAAAGGTTTTTTTTGTTTGTAGAACTGCAGCGTAAACAGGTGGGCAGCAAACAGGGGTCTTGCTCTGAAAAAGAGCCACTGGAGCAGTAGAGATAAATGGAATGTGTACCAAGAAAAGCTGATGGAGCGGTCAATATTAAGTGCTAATCAGTGCTGTCGGGATATTGGTAGCTTTCCCTTTGTGATATTCTTTATTAGAATGCTAATTGCCTATGGAGTTGTATATAAAGAATCTAGAATGAGAAAATACAAAATAGATAATGCAAATAATGGCAATGTAGCCATTGAAGTAACTTCATAGTATGTAAGAAAGATTGTGTTGCTTTCTTAGAATTTTGAAGATGTGGAAAAAAACCCCAATGTTATATAAAATCCATAACTTATTTTACTCTAGAGGAAAATTGGGTGTTTTTTAATTGAGAAAGCATTTGAAATTGGGTGGAAGTTCAGCATTTTCCCAAGCTGAACCCTGTGTATTCAGATAACTCTGTTTTAAAAAAAACCCAACTTAGCTTCCAAATTCTTAACAGAAGATAGTGCATAGCTTTGGGACACTTTAATTAACTTTTTTTGTCTTGTGAATTAGTGTGCGTCTCTGGCATAGCCAATATACATATCGAGGTGCGTTTTTCTGTTTTTTGAAAAAAAAATCTGTGAGATCAAAGAAGTAATGACTTGACATTATTTTGAGTCATTCTGTTTGAGTTTTTCTCTGTAGACCTTATGAGTCTTTAAATGAATTTAAAGCCCATGTGTATTGAGATTCTAGATTGGATTGAGTTTATTTTTCAATACAGGTTCAGGTTAAAAAACTAAGAAGGAAGGAAGAAGAGGAAAACTGTGCCTACAATAAGGGAAAATACAGCCATGCGAAGATAAGTTTCATGAGGTTGGTTGTCCACTTTAATTTCAAGCATTCTGATTGGAATGTTCAAAATATAAATTCAGCTGTATTCAAATGTACACTCTCGAAATCTTTTAATAATTAAGTTCATTTTAACATAAATTATTTTCTGTCAGTGGTAATTTAGCTTTCCTTTTATCACTGGTGTAATTTCCACTTGAATACTCCCAACAGCAAGCAAGAACTAAGAAGCAGCCTTATTTCTTGCATTGAGCTCTGTGAAAGTTTTATTTTTTTAAAGCAATTCTGTCAAATTTCTTGTTAATGTGAGTTAAGATTTTATGGCTACGTCGTTTTAACAATATTAATATTTTCCTTTTGATTATCTAAGCAGACATCCCCTTTCTTTTCATAATAAAAATTGGTGGTGTTCTTTTACTATAAAACATAGTTGTTGTCAAGTACTGATTTTATTTTAGTGAGTTTGAGAGGGAACTGTGGAAATACCATTCCTGTTTAGAGAAGCTTTACCTTGTCACGTTTGCTGCATTGTATAAGGGGAAGATCAGGATTACACAGACAAATTTCACTAAACAGTGATAATCTAAAATCAGTGTTTAATAGAATACATGATATATACAGAGTTCCTGAGGTTTTACTTCAAGTAGACTTCAGTAAAGAAAACACAACTGGAAGTAAATTAACTTTTTAGGCTCTTATTAGAAAATGAGTGAGATAGATTCCTTGCATCTCACCATTCTGAGTTGCCATTGACTTTGATATTCTTCAGAGTATTTATGCAAGCAAGTTATAACATCTTTCACATGTTGTCAGGAAATAAAGGAAAATTAAGCATTCAGATTCAAAACAGGATATTAACTTGTTATGTAAATGGGTTTTCTCTTTTTTCCTCTCTATAAGCTTTTTGAAGCACTGTGGCTTTTAATATATGGAAGATTATTTATATACACACAATGTAAGTTCAGGTCTCAATAGCAGTCAGAACTTGCTTTATGTGCACAAAATAAAAATTCCTTAAAATAAGAGCTGATTTTGCTTGGGTGTATATACTGTTATCTTAAATATGCCCAGAAGTAATCTTTTGTTAATCTTGCAGAAAAGCTGTATGTCCAGACAGAGGGTCATTAACAGCAAAATTAAGCAAAGTTGTGAAGAAAAAATACAGTAAGTTGGAATTTGTCCTCTTTTTTTTTTTTTAAGAATTGCTGGTTTTTATTGATAAACTCTAGAATTTTTTCTTCATGAGCCAATTTAATATATTTTTTTTAAATTGCTTACATTTGCATATGAAAACCAAATGCCAGGGAAATACCAAGCACGGAATTAAACAAAATTGCAGCATGTGAAACTAGCATTTTTATTCTGCTAAAGACTGCCTCTTCCACTTCAGACACAAGTGAAATAGATTTGGTTTCAGCCTAAAGTCAGTTTCTGCGTCAGACAGTGCACGTCTAATGGCTAGCTTTTATTCACAGCAAGTTTTTTGGTGAGAGCTCAGACACAAGAAGCACTTACCTGTATTTTGGGGCTGTTGTTTGAAAGACTTGTTTAATAGATGTTTGTTTTGTGTTTTCATAACAAAACTGAGCATATATCTGAAGAGGTGAAAACCACTAGATGGATAAAAAGCTATTGTGAAGGTGCATACATTTAAATTTTACTCAGTTTCTATGTAAACACATTGTAAATACACTTGAAATACATTTTAATTAACCTCTCATTGCATTAATGATTTTGACAAGCAATTAAAAACTAATATGCTGAAGTTAAGCTCAAAGTTTTGTTTCTTATTCCACACAGGTAATATTTTGTATGACAAACAAAACAAGAAAGATTTGTCTGTGAAGATAAACAAGGTTGGTTCTGTTAATGAAATATTTGTAAACCTTTTTTATGTGAAAGCATTTTTAAAACTACCTTTCTGCTTATTTTAAGGTTAACTTCTTCTATGTGTTAATTTTAAAATGATCCAGACTTATTTTGTCACTTTTTGTCTTGAAGTTATTAGAATATAGAGCTAGGTTCCATGAGCTTCTCTCTCAGAATTAACTTTGGTTTGTGGTAGTAAATATTTTCATTTAGATTAGGATGTTACATTATAAGATACTGTAACTACCCAGATTTCTTCTTTCCTCACCAACAGAAGATGATGTCAGCTACAAGCTGGTAGCCAAGTACCATTACGTGAAAGAGATGACTGGTTTAATTTATTTTTTTTTCCTGAAAATACATGGTGGTAGTCAACCAAGTAATTTGTTATAGGAATAAGCCATGGACATTAGTTTGCATCTGTTTTGTTGTTGTTTTGTTTTGTTTTAATGGGAGATTACTCCCAAGAATGTTTGTTTCCAGTATTCTTGTTTAGTTCATGAATTGTAGCCTGTAACACAGGCTTGTATGAGCCAGAATTTATAAGGAGCTATAAAGTCTGTGTTTGATTTCTGCCTTCCCTCCTTTCAAAAATATATCATGTCTCTGGGCCACAAGTTTGTGATCAGTGCTTTCTTACTCATAGTTGTACCTGAAATAGTTTCAGGCCATAAATTTCATTCTGAAGTGTAAACATAATCATTCTATCTTGCTGGAAGTTGGAAAATTTGGAGGAGAAACTGTCTTTTAAGTCCCTGTTTTGCCTGCTGCCTTGCTTCATGTAGTACATGGGCACATACTGCAGCATGTGTCTTTTCAGTAGATGGTGACCCGAGTTGTCACTTTTATTTGGTGCTTATACACCATAGTTCTCAGGGATATCTTTAGCTCCAGCCTCCCCCTTCCAAATCAGGTACTTAGAAACTTTGGTTCTGTTACTACGTGAAGTTAAAGATACCTTTATTTGAACTGAAGAAGTTTTGAACTGGAAGGATAGGGCTTAATGGTAGATCAACCTCTAATTTGACTTCAAGGTTGGTGAACGCTTTTGTGTCTAGTTTGACTGATTTATTGTGCAGTAGTTAATTGCATTAATGTCTCAAATGGTGCCTGTTACAAAAAAAGGTGCATAAACAAAAGTAGAGGCATTAAAAAACTTCAGGAGGAAGTATAGGCCTCAATTATCCGATAAAGGTTCAACATTTAAAAGAATTTAAAAGAAAGCACTGATTTATTAACAACCACTTTATAAGGCTGTTTGTGGAACATCTGGATAGCTTTTTTTTAAGGCAAAAAAAAAGAGGGAGACATGTTAATGTTCAAACTGATAGTATTTTTAAAATAAAACTTAAAGCCAACAGCTTTTTTAGAAGAAACTTACAATTTGCATGCTGATGAGATAGGGCATATTCCCATCAAAACCAGCTCCCTGTGCCAGAGTTTGCTGGAGAGCATATGGATAATGACTGCTTGCTTCAAACATATTTATATACATCCCATTACAAAGTTTCTTTTTCATTAAATATATTCTGAAAGAAAACAGTGGGAAGTCTCTGCATTTCTGTTTTAAAATACCAGTCATGGGGAATGAACAGGAATGTTTTAATCAGATTCGAGGTGGCATTAACCCTGTAGGTGAAAGGATATAAGTGGCAAAAACAGGTCAGTGTAGGTAAGTGTCAGGCATGGCAGAAGTGTCTGGAGGATTATTGTTCAGGGTTTTTTTTTCCCCTGCAGCCAGCTCAGTACAACAGCAACTACTCACCACGCAACAGGCAATACGCTAGCCTACAGTAGGTGGCTAAGCAATGTTAACATTTGAAATAGGAGGTGGTATTCATTGAAATAAGTGGATTCTGAGTATTGTGTCTTTGTGTGAGGGCCCAGTAAACAAAGGTGCCAGTCAATCTTCAATTTTGTAATCCTGCCTGAAGCCAAAGGAGAATCTCAGCTATTTACATTGGGTTTTCTTGTTGCTTTGAAACCAAACATTCAGTGAACTGTGAAGGGGTCTGTCTGAAGGTGCTAGCACTTTACTTACTAGGGTTCATTAGGCAGCAGAAATGAGAAATGTGAAATAGTAAAGATCAGGCTCACTTATTCATAATTTCTGTATGTGGCGTTAAAGATTTTGCCATGGAAAGCCCATGTAAAATACAGTCTATCTGCAAAGAGCAGGTGGTGAAAATTTAGAGATTGAATAGAGAAAATTTGTTTGCTGTAACTGCAAATTTCAGCATGTAACTATGGAGCTACTATGGTGCCTGCTTTTTGTGAGCTAAAGTCTTGCTGACATGGTTTAATTCCAGTGCATCTTCATCTAGTAAATGCTAATTATTTTATTTTGGATGTCTAGAATTTGTAATTTCTTTTTTTTTTGTAGCCCAGAAGACAGAGCTGCTGGAATGAGTGCTTCAGAACTAATTTCTTCAGTATGCTCCTGGCTGGTAGTAGTAATGAAGAATCCTTTTTAAGCTGTAGAAATGATTGGTTAGTATATACTGGTGCTTAATAGAAACTGATGGGTTACGTACTGTAGATGCTATATTTCCTTCTGTTTCTAGCTGTATATATTGCCTTGAAATATTTTAAAGATTGACTGGGCTCATATTCGTTGATGAAGAGCAGTTAAAGGATAAACACAATCATTTTTAAATGAGTATCGTTAAGGGCACACCCAGGTTTCTGCTGTCTGGCGTTAAAATACTTCAGTGTGCTTTTAATCTCATTGATTTAATAGGCATTAGTAAGTTTTATTTTTAGCTCATATTTGAACGGCTTGCTGAATTGAAGCCTCTGATAGAAAAAGATTAATCCTGTTATTACAATAGGAGTTAACAAAACAGTTAACAGTAAATATCCTGGTTTGTATCAGAATAAAGTCTTCTTTTATTGTTCCTTGGCTCCAAGAGGAATACTTTAAACGTATGTGAAGCGGTTTTGCTTTATGAGCCTAATACTTAAGAATGGATGTAAAAAAGGTTTTTTGGTTGAGAACATGGAAGAAAAAGAACAGTCTAGAGGAACATTATTTGAATAATGTAGCCTAATAAAAAAAATTGTCTGTGTTTTCAGCAATCTGTAAGTGAAAAATCTTTTTGCCATGCATGCGACAGAATTAATTTGTCAAGGATGCAAAGTTTCTCCATCTTTCAACTCCCCAGAAGACACACCTCCTGTTTTCTGTTCTGCCTCATTTATTTAGGACTCCTTTTGTTCTGTTTCCTATGACTGCTTTTTCCCCTCTAAACAATAACCATGCATCATTTTGTCACGAGTGAAGGAAGTCCTAATACGGTTGAATTTTTAACAAGTCATTGATAGGAGCAATTATTGAAATACAAAATTGTCAGAGTACAAAGTTAACTTTTTGTAACTTTTTGTATGAAATTTGTATTTCAGTACAGAATTCACAGAAGTCAATGCAGCGATCAGGCAGAAGAGACAAGAACTGGAATTGTCCTGTTCGGCTGCGCTTGCCAGAGTTGAAAGGTATGCTTGGTATTTCATAGTGCAAGGGACCTTCATATAATACTTCAAGTTTGGAATCTGATTAATTTGAGCCATTCTTTATACAGAATATTGTTTGATTGTAGAACTAAATGCTCGCACGTGAATTGCTAAACTTTTGTGTATTTGCTGCATGCTATTTTTATGTCAATAGATTACTTTCTGTGCATCTTAATATATGTGACAAGCACAGGATCTCCACTGACTCGTGTGTTTTAATATGTCACTTTTTAACAGAAATGCAAGCTTAAATATGTTTTCTACTTGGAAGTGAGTGTTCAGTGTGCTTTTTAAATTATTTCTGTCTTTAGGAATCAGACTACATTTGCTTTAACATCAGTTTGATGCTTATTCCCCTCCCTCATGCCCCCCTTTCATGGGTTGGTTCTAATGCTTCTTTCTGTAATTGTTTATAAGCAAATGCATCTAGAAAGAGTTAAGAGGGGTTCTATCAAATGAAACAGAGAACAGAATATATTTCTTTTGTCAGAGAGCGGATGCATGTTAAAACATACCATTCTCACTGATATAAAGCAGAAGCATAAAAATAACTGATTTTTGAAATAACACACTAAGAAAACGGTTTTGTCTATGACCTTGATTTCACTACACATCTCTTTACTCTCCTTGGCATAAAACAAAAGCTAAAGACAAAAGAATAAGTAAAGAGATTTTTAATTATAATTAAAAGCTGCATCTAGGATTTTTTTTTTGATACATACTTTTCTGAATGGAAAGTTTCATTCCAACTCAGTGATAACTTAAAATTGTAGACCTATAACTAAATTCTGGTTTTGCCTAAGATTTGTTGAGGGAGTCTGAATAAAGTATATATTTATTTTGTATGCTAGGAAAAAAAAATAGAAGCCTTTACTAAATTGTTGTATAGACCATTTCTCATTTTCAGCAGAAAATGAAGTACTAAATCACTGTTTAGAATTCTGTTTCCAGCAGTACAGCCTACTAATTTGGAGTACCCTGTTCGTTACCATTCTGTTTGGCTTTGAAGAAAGCCAAACATATATTGCTTTAACATAACATACCTTGTTCAAGCTTTTTTACTAAGTTATGCCTTAATATGTCTGAAATTAAATTAGAGAAAGAAAGTTTTGCTGTGTGTCAGCTTTGCCTTTCTCTCCGACTGTGATGAGGTTGGAAGTGTCATGGTTGCCCAATGTTTTAGTTTTGTGCTTGTTTCCAAAACTTCCTACAAACAGCTAAAACAACTAATGTTAATGCTTTTTACTTTTACAGAATTCCTTTAGTGTCTAACGGAGCTCAAGCTGAGACCTTTCTTCTCACTTCTACTGCAGTGGCAGGGGCAATTCTTCCAACAAATATCAGGCCATTGGAAAACTTTGGTAAACTTTTTTTTTGTAAGTTTTATTTATAGCTCATGTGGAGTATTGTTAAAATATGATTCTCGGGAATCAAAATAGATCATATGGTTACAGTTAACAGAAAAAAAATCTGTTTTCATGCAGTTTTGGTGCTATTTAAAAACTAGCTGCTTTACTTCTGAAACTATAATTTAGAAGATGAACCAGCCACCCCAAAACTGGCATGACTGTTCTTAATTTGAATGTTAATTAATATTTTATATACCTCAGTTCCATTTTTGAATTCAGCACTTTCTTTCATGTCACAATTTCTTTTCCTATTGTACAAGGATAAATCTCATTTGGATAGATTACAAATGGCCTGACATATTTCAGTGGTAGGTTGTGCAGTGTGATGAACCAGCTGTTTCCTGACAGAGGAGTAGTGAGGAAACAGTGCAGTGTCTGGATCTCTTTCGGCACGCCTACAAGCTCTACAGGGCAGAAGCTTACAAAAGTGGCCAAGCTCCAGGGTCTAACAGGAATCCAGCACAAGACAAGACATGGAAAGAATTACCTTCCTCCTGTTACTTTAACAGCCTCTCCCTCCATACTCCGCAAGAGTGGAGTTTCTTTTCCAAGAGGCTGCACAGGTTCAAAGGAGTGAAAACAAAAGAGTGCTATTTTTTAAGGCTGGAGTTAATACCTTCTTTGAATTGGGAATTATACTACTTTCATTTGACTGGTAGGCAAGGAGATGGGAGAGATTTGGGTCTTGGTTTACAAAAATTGTGAGGAAGTGAATTGCTGGAAAGAGTTTTAGTAGAAGGATCACAAAGATGATGCTTTATTCATTCATATTCTTTATTCTTGTTAAAGGCACTTATTTCACCTCCGCATTCCCCAGTGAAAAAAGTGTAGGTTGCTTCCTCAGGTCTTATGTTTGGCAATGCAATTTAACTGACCCTTAACTAATTCTGCTTCTGCTAGTAATGAGTACACATGCGAGCTCCTATCTCTTGACTTCCCTTCACCTTTCTACGTGTACAGTCAGGCTTCTTTGTTGGTATGTACCAGAAGCATATAAAAAAAAAAAGCAACAAAATCCCACCCCCCCAAAAAAACCAAACCCAAACAGCTTTCTTTCTGTCATCAGAAAGATGAAGAATATTTAAATAAGCTTCAGATTTTTTCAACATTAGACTGTTTTGAACATGAGTAATTGCTGTTGATAATATCAGCAACTGATATACAAATACTGATAATATTGTCTACTCCAATGGCAGAGGTTGGAATGAGATTCTTTATGCTATTTCTTGGGAGATTTTCAGTTTGAGTCTTAACAGGGAAAGAAAAGGAAATTATTTTTTCAGATTTTTTTGTTCTAAACAGAATTTTCTCACTTGCTGTCTTAATTAGAACTTTGTAATTTTTATATAAGCATTCTACTTCCTTTCTTAAAGTTGTGATTTTGAAATATGAAGTTATCAAGCTAACAAGACACAGCAAATAATTTTATTTTTGTATCTTTCTATTTGTTCTTGCTACACCTGAGCTAAAGTTCAGATATTAAATGTAATGTGTTGCTTATACTGTGGACAAAGTTGAAGACAGTTATGAAGATTTAATCTTAAAACCCTATAGTATGTTGACACTAAAGTTTTAAGTCATCTTCAGTTTTGACTTAAACTTTCTACTATTAAGGAGCATGCAGGAAGTAAGATACAGTGTCTTCTAATTTCCTAGTGAAACTAGAGGATGAAGGTGTCCCTTGAGGATTTTGGTTACATTCTTGTGAGCGTGTGTTCCTTCCCCAGTCAGTTTTTATATAGCAACTGAGGAGAAGACAGACAAGCACAAGAAAAGATATGGACAAAAGCAATGAGAAACCTAACCTGAGTACTGTTAGAGATGTGTGGCAAATGTATATAAAGGAGAAGGGAGCAAGGCTTTCTTTACAGGAATTATGAGAGATGAAGGAAAAGGCAGAAGACTGAGGAAACAGGCCACTGGGACTTTTTACAAAGGTGGAGAATAGGAGAAAAATAAAGAAAATACAGACAATAGGTGAACGCAAAAAAAAAAAAGCATACTGGATCTTGTGATTCTTACTAAATTGTGCCTGAAAGACGGTAGCATAAGCATTTTCTTCTTGTTTTTTCTACACTCCCCTCATCTCTTGGTCACGCCTAAAATGCATGGTTTTGCATCAGAGTGGTAGCTGAGGTGTTGCTTCCAGAGTTGTGCAAGGAGGCATGCAAGTATGTGTGATGGTCATATCACTGTACTGCCCAAGTCTCCCCTGCAGCTGGTGCAGTTTTTTTAGATTCTCTTACCATGGAGCAGTCTTTTTACTAATTTGACATTAAAATACATTAGTGAATCCACAAATACCATTTTGATTTAGACTGCCATTATGATGCCGTTCTTTTGCATGTTAATATTTTTAAGTAAAGATTCAGTGAGCTGCAGTGCCTTGTATTTGATCCAAGTCCATAGCTTGTGAAGTTTGTCTGTTAAAGTTTTACAAGTAGTAAGGAATGCTAAAAAAGAGGTTGTGTTTCACAAGTAGTCTTTGAAAGCGTTACAAAACTAACTTGCATTTCAGTCTGTCAAGATTCCCACATTCCACTTGTATTCTGATTTAATTTTCTAATTATTGCAAGGTGATTTCTTCCCCATTGAAGAAAATCATCACAGATATTAAAAATTTGTAATGACATGTAACATCTGACTTTTCTTGGCTATTGTAATAGATTTGAAGGCGTAGTAAGTGTGAGACAGTTGCATGTGGCTGAGTAACTTATTAACCACTGTGAAGCCATTTTCTAACAAAATTACCGAGGACATTGTTACAGTAGATACCTCAAATAGTGCCAGTCCCCTAAAACTCCTTTGAAAGTTCTTAACCATACACGTTGTTTTCTTTTTAAAATGTGGTACCTTCAGTACAATTGGTACTAATGGTTTCCATTGTCTTAAATGGTAATTTGAGAAAAGGATATCCAAAAATCAAAACTTTTTTTATGTTCAGGCAAATTATCATTGTATTTTTACTGGGGAGGTCTCAGGAGGTGATTATAGTCCTGTGCTCTGTTCTAACCTTCTAAAGGCTGGTGAGGTGCTTGTAGAGTTACTTCTCTAAGGTATTGGATTATAGGTTTGCATTTAATAGTGATTTGTTTTTCATTCTGCTAAGAAAGCAGTAAGTGGTAGAAAGAGGCTTTTGTGCTGTTACTTATTTGTCTTATTCCTATCTTATATTGAAAAATACATTTAACAAATATTTGATTGCAGTAAGAGCATGGGAAATAATGTTATGCAGAGACTTAGAATCAAGTATGTAAGTGCAATGTGATAAATTCACTGCAAAATCCATAGCCATTAATCTTTCCTAGTAAGTTTCCGCTATTTGTGTATGAAATTGCGGCTGTAAAAAGAATTAATTTAAACACCAAATGCTTGATGCTTTCTGAAATCTAAACCAAGTATGAAACAAATTAATGGACATCTCAAGACATTAATTTAGTTCTGAAGTGAGTATTACATCTAAGTATATTTACTTAATCATCATTAATCTTTAATTCCCGAGCTGTCTGCCATGAGCTTTCATAGGTATCAGGAGTACAGCCTCTTCCCTTTGCCATGAATATAACCCTACCCTGCAAAGACTTTTTTCAAATTATGACTAGCATGAGATAAATTAATGGAATATCGACACCACAACTCCTGCGATGCGATGTGCAGTTTACTCATTCTTCATATAGCTTCAGGGGTTTTGTGTGCCCTAGGCTGCCCCAAAACTTACGCTCCTTACTTGGTTTGTTAGGTGCTGCACTCTGAGTGCCTTTTGGCAGAGTTTAAGTCCAGTTTGACACAGAATGTGCAGGATCTGTCTTGTAACTGGTGAATGAGTTTGCGCTGTGTGAAATCTGATCTTGTAGAGAGGTATGCTGTCATTGCTGCTTCTGATCGACTGCTTCCCATGTGATCATCCACTGATGGCCATTTAAAAATGTGAAGCTCAATACTACAGAAAATGACTTCTCTATTATTGAGGCTTCGCTGCCAACGGGCCTGCATTATAGAATGACAGGAGCTGCTATATGCTGTATCTGGTTCTTCATCTTGGATGAATATTTAAATTAACCATGATGTTCTGTGGTTAATTCGTTACTTTTCTAATGGCTTAAAAGCTGCCTGTCTTTGAACAGCAATATCAATAGTGGTGTCATTGTAAATACCGTTACCGTCCATGTAACTGTGCTGATGCTGGTTCTGAAATGTGTGTTTAGATGTCTAATGTATTGCTTTGTTACCTTGATTCTGTTCTTTTAAAAAAGTCTGCATTGAAAAAAAAAAAAATTGTTGTAGCAGCATTTCATCCTAAATCTTAAATTATATTATTTAAGGATATCTGTTAAACTGGAGAAGGTCATTTTATGTTCTTAACTGTGTTTGGATAAATGGTTATTACCAAACTGTAATGTATTCTGCTTTTATTAGAATCTTTAGGTAAAGGATATGCTGTTGCATGTACCCAAGAAGGAGAAGAGAAAAAGCAAGCTTCTGCTTCTTCTGGCACTAGAGGAACTAGAAGGAGATCGCTTACTACTACTCCTAGAAGAAGATCTGCACGAAACAGCAAAAATGAGACTCTGGGTCAATCTCGGAGCTCACCTCGGTCAAGCAGTTCTGCATGCAGTGCCCCTGATGGCAGTAACCCATCTCTGAATAAATCTCCTTCAGAATCAGAGAAGGCTCCTCCAAAACGAAAATCTAAAAGAACAGTTAAACAACAAACACCTTTGGTTAAGAAGAAACTGAGAAGTTCTGCACGTTCTGAAAAATTGTCCAGTGATTCAGTCAAAGATGATGATGTAGCAGAGTCTGAAGCAGTTCTGACATTAGATAAAGACCAACAGTCAGATGATGAAAGCAATAATGCAGACCCTCCACACAAAAATAATGTGGAAACAGAATCTGCTAATGGATTGGAAAGCTGTAGTGAACATGCAGAAATTGAGGAAACTGCAGGAGAATGTGACAAAGATGAAGATACCTCAGGCAATGTGGATGTAAGTTTTTCTGTCCAAGAATCTCCGGTACTAACTTCAGGGAGCGAAAGCCAGGAATTTGAACCAAAAGGAGTTACTGAAAAAAATGTTGATCTTAAGAATCAGGACATCTGTGAAAATAGTCTTGAACAAATGGAAATAGTAGCTAGTCCCAGAGATGAAGTATGTGACCATGCAACTTCTGAAAAAGAAGATCAGACATTGAGTAGTCCTCAAAATGAATTGATGGAGACAAAAATAGATCCTCAAAATGAGTTGATGGAGACAAAAATAGATCCTCAAAATGAGTTGATGGAGACAAAAATAGATCAGCCCATAGCTGGTCCAGAAAATGAACTGTTGGAATATCCAGAACCTTTGGGAAAAGACCAGCCATTAGAGAGCCCCAGAAGTGAATTGCCTGAGCATCCAGAAGCCATAGAAATAGATGATTCCAAGGCTGAAGAAAAAACAGTAGTAGACTGTGCAAGTACAAATACTCAAAACTTAAAAACTGTCCAAGATGAAGAACAAGATACATCAATAAACACTCTTTCTGTGGACAGTACATCAGAAGAATCCTTAAAAGCAAACACTGTGCCAGAAAGTGAAGAGGGTAAATCCTCTTCAGAGTCACCCCAGGTAGATGCTGAACAGAAACATTTTGGTGAAGATAACAATGAGATGATACCAATGGATTGTGACTCATTTTGCAGTGACCAGAATGAACCTCAGATTGAGCAGTTACCACCAGTTGAAAGTACAGAAGAAGTAGAGAACTCTTTACAATGTGATGTGGGAAACTGTACCTCAGTTTCAGGACTTTCTGATGAAAAAGATGAAACTATTCCTCAAGAAAAAGAGTGCCAGTCAGAACTGAAAAAAGATAAAAAGCCTCGAACTAGAAAGTCTAGATTTCACTCTCCATCAACAACTTGGTCTCCTTCTAGGAGAGAGGGAAGGAAATCTCAGTCACCATCCCCTAAAAGGGAGGTGACCAGAGACAGAAGCTCACGATCACCCAAGAAGGAAACTGTCAGGGAGGGAAGGAGGTCCTTATCTCGGTCTCCAAAGAGAGACACAGTCAAAGATGAGAAAAAAACACCATCACAATCTCCCAAAAGGGAAACTATCAGGGAAAGCAGGAGATCGTCTTCTCGGTCAAGAACTAGGGATTCTTCTCCAAGGCAAAAATCTAGATCTCGAAGCAGTGATAGAGATAGTCAAAGAAGAGATCGTGACAGAGAGAGAAGAAGTAGGAGGTGGTCTAGGTCACGGTCACGATCTAGGTCAAGATCACGATCTAGGACAAGAAATAGAGGTTCTTCATTCTCTAGAAATGAGAGAGACAGCCATTCACCTCGATGGAAAGAGAGATGGGCAAATGACAGCTGGAGGAGTCCCAGAGGAAATGATCGATACAGAAGAAGTGATCAAGAAAAACAGAATGAAAGTCTTAAAGAGAAGGACAATCCAGAAAAAAGTAATGATGTTCAATGTTCTTCTGACAAGCGGAGGAATGATTGTCCAGACTGGGTAATGGAAAGGATAAACTCCGTTCCAGAAGTTAGGAACAGAGAGAGAGACAAACCACATTGGGAAGACAACAGGCATGATAATTCAGGACAGTCTTGGAATAAAAACTTTGGTTCAGGTTGGATTCCAAATCGAGGGAGAGGTCAGCGTGGCCGAGGTGGGCGTGGAAGAGGAGGTTACGTGTATGGAGACCAGAGTGAAAATCACTGGCAAAATAGAAAACCTCTCTCAGGGAACTCAAATGGTTCTGGGAATGAGACGTCCAGGTTCCCAGAACATCAGCCATACAAGCGTAAGAATGAACAAGATTATTCCTTCGATACACCTGCTGACAGATCTGGGTGGACATCTGCATCCAGCTGGGCTGTAAGAAAGACTCTACCTGCTGATGTGCAGAACTATTATTCAAGAAGGGGACGCAACTCATCAAGCCCACAGTCTGGGTGGGGAATGAGACAAGAAGAGGAGGTGCCTGAACAAGGTATTCATAGCTTTGAAACATCATAGCTTAGTCACAGCTGCAGCAGCTGAGTAAAGTCCTAGTCACATTGACCCATCTCAAGTTGATTAGCTCTTCAAAGGAATTTGGAGTGAATCTATAGTGTCTTAGCAATACGGAGATTTGTAGGTGTGGAGTTTGGGGATTTCTTGTGTCTTGGTGGCGTTTGGATGGCCTTTTGGTTTTGGTTAAAGTTAGACGTAATTTAAGGACTATGTACCTGAAGAGTGCTACTGAAGTAGAAGAGAAAGCATATCCTCTTCATGGTGACTTTTACCACCTACACACCTTCTTAAAAGGGTATTTTTTTTCGAAAGGAGACTCACATTTGCCTGTGCAGACCCACACAGTAGATTTTAGAGATGACAAATCATTGTGTTGACACCTACCTTCCTTCTAAAGAAGCATTTTCCTCTTTATATGCTTAAAAAAAATCCAGGGATAGATTTAGAAATGCAATACCAGTACTTTTACTGTACTTCAGCATTAAAATTCCTCTAAAGCCTCAATGGAAGTCCAATATTTCTGAGTATTTTTTATTGAAAAGGTAACTGCCCTGACAGAGATAAACTTTTTGGTAGAAAGTGAGCTAACTGTGGTTGAAATTAATTCTGAATAGCTAGGAAGTCATCCACTGATTATTGATGTTCTGAAGTATGACAGATACGAATTGTATTTTAAAACTGTAAAATCTAGTTCTGAAAGCAACCACACTTGCACTTGCCCATTGTCTCATTCTTTTGTCTTTCATTTTTATCCATTTTCATTTTATATGCCAGCAGTTTTCTCCCTCTTTTCAGGGACAGCTGCATGGGTGGCTTCTTAGTTTTGATGCAGGCAATACCTGTCAAACCATTAATTGAAAGTATCGTGTGATTTGCAGAGTTTATTTCATGTAGTTCAGGAGCAATCACACTGTTACATCCACTTTTGAAACCTGACTTCAGCTGAGACTCCTTCACGATCTCTCAAAACTGGATAAAACAGGCTGGGTTGGCATCGTGACGTGGTCCTGGGCAGCCTGCTTTTACTGACCCTGCTTGAGCAGGGAGGGTTGGGACTAGATAGTCTCAATAGGTCCCTTCCAACCTCAGTGATTCTGTTATCCCCGATCTTTTTAAAAAAAAAGTGGTTTGGGGTGTAGCATAAGGGTTAAATACCAGTGCTTGTGAATTAGGTGACAGAGTTCCTCAAGGAAGGGATTCGAAGGGAAGGACTTCTGAATGATAGCCGATCAACTTTCTCAGAACAAATTTCTTGACTTTTAGAAGGTTTGCTGCTTGTATCTAGACTAACTTTTTGGCTTCTGTTGAAGACAGAATGAGATAGTAAAGGGATTTTTTTTTTTTTCTAACAAGTGCTACTCCAAGAGGTTATTTTTACTTTGAGGCTTTACCTCTTGCGCAGCTACAGGGTTTTTGAACAACTCTTTCTGAACATAGCATCTTTGAAATTGAGGATGATTTATTATTCGGTGAAAAAAAAAAAAAAACCCAAGAGCAGAGTTAGTTACCAGAAATGGTTGCAGTGAGTGTTTGTGAATCAGGCAGAGGAGAGCAGAGCACTGTGTAGTATGTGGTAACGTGACTGACCTTCTGCAGAGGCTGGGTAAGTTTTGTTGTCTTCCTGCTTTTGGGGGGAGAATTACTGTGTCATTATAATGAAATAATTTATTAACTGTGCTGTGGGAACAAGTAGAGAAAACAGAAATTCAAAATGTGGGCTTCCATAGTAGCCTGAATTTCTTAAACTCAGAAACTAGCATTTGGCTCCGTGACGTGCCTGATGAGTGTGATAATGTAAAGCAGTATCTTTAAAATACTCAGCTGATACAAAGCTATTTGTGGTGCTCCATACTTCATGAGGCGTTCAGATGCCTGGCTCCACTTTTGCTTTATAAAGTATGGATTTTCTACTTCATATACCGTCTGTTCTTTTTCTTTTGATAGATCCCAACCTCAAAGACCAAGGCAGCCAGCAGAGCGATGGTTCTCAGTTACCAGTCAACATGATGCAGCAACAAATGAATGTCATGCCACCAGTGAATGCGCAGCACCAACCTATGAATATCTTTCCATATCCAGTGGGTGTCCCTCCTCCCATGATGAATATGCAACGAAATCCTTTCAACATCCACCCTCCAATGCCCATGCATCTCCCCACCGGAGTGCCTCTCATACAGGTAGCTGCTCCCACAAATTTGTCTCAGGGATTACCTCCGCCTCCACCTCCACCCCCACCATCTCAACAAGTCAACTACATTGCTTCACAGCAAGATGGAAAACAATTGCAGGTATGCTTTATCAGAAGCCATGGCGAGAGCGCTGTTAAAGGAATACCAGTTAAGGGTTTCTTCTATGGAATAACATCGTCTTGATAAATTTATACTTGCAGTTACTTTCTCTCTTGCCTGTCTTCTTCCACCCCATGCCAAATTTAAAGTGGAAATATCCGTGAGGATATGAGTTGGTTTGGGGCTGTAGCTTTTTAAATAATACTACCCAACACCGTAAGTGGCTTTTTGTGGTGATGAGGTGTTCCAGCTGCTAAGGGAACACGGAAAAATTTCATCAATGCTGTCAATTACCTTTTTCTTCTTCAGAGGGCCCCGTTCCTAAAACTAAGTTTTCCCCTTCAAAACCTGATTTTTAAGCTTTAGGAAATGCTTGAATCTCCTTTCAGCAGCATGTAGGAAGTGACATAAACTTGATTTGTTGCAGTTCTCATCCCATGGGTTGTATCAGCAGAGGAAAATTATCAAGTACTTCATGGCACCCATTTGTTCCACACTTCCATTCTCCACCTGTCACTATCTCAGCAGCTTCCCCACACACGTGCATTTTCTATTGTTCAATGTTTTGAGTCTTTTGGCTAATCATTTCCAAGTGTTCTTTGGTATGTTCTACTTCCCCCTTCTTGCCCGATTCTTTTGTTTTTGTGTGCCCTCTTTGAGACCTAACTCCCGCTTCATTTCTCCAGTGTCAAAAAGACTGTACTGTGCTTGGGGCAGGTCAGACTATCTTTTTGTGCTTTTCAAGATATCTTAAAACAACATTTGTGTATGTGACCTCCTCCTGTAGCTAGCTGTTTATATTAAGAGCTTTTATATTGGGGAAAGGAGTACCACCAACTCGGAGGAGAATGCGTGGCCCTGCGAGCAGATGTCACGCTGCGTCTGTGGTGTGTGTAAAGGGCTCTTCTGGGACTGAGGTTGGTGCTTTTATTTCTGTTGCAGGCTGCCTAAAATGCTTTCCTCTGCATTCCAGGTTGAAAAAGAGTTTCAGAACAATGACTTCTAACCTTCTGTTTTCATGCGTCATCTCTAAAGAAGTAAACTGATAAAACGGCCTACATTCTTGTTTCACTTTCAGCTGTTGTTAGCCATTCGTGTTCGTTAACTTAGAACCAAAGGGACTAAGTACTGTGGGAAATACTGAGTGGGGTTACAGGGCATACAAAATACTTTAATACTCTGTCAGGTAAAACAGGAAGGTACTATTGGTACCGAAATGCTGGTGTGTTGCTTGCTGATTTGGTTAATATCTGCTGTCTGTAATTAAAATATTTTCATCATTGGAAATTCAGTAGGTTTAAGCTCTAAAAATGTAAGAAGTCAGAACGTAGACTACAAACGTCTGTGAACCATAACTATCTAGTGCAGCAGTAAATATGTTTCTATAAAGATTGTGTATTGCTCCAAAATACAGTTAGTTGTTAGTAAAACTTGTTATATTTGTTGCTCTTACCTGCTGCTGTGGAATGATGTCCATGAATGCTCCTGGGACCTGCTGCTGCTTTTTCTTTGAGCTTTCATTGAACAAGTCCTCGGTGGCAGCATAATAGAAATTACTGAATACTGCAGGACCCCACCTGTCCTTCCTGTTGAGAGGAAGATGAAGAGAGCATGCTGCTGATTACAACAGCTCAGTATCTGTGTCCTTTCCAAGGAGCTCAAATTCCTCTTTCATCATTTTCTATCTGGATAAATGCAGATGTGAAAAAAGTATTGGTGGTTACCTTCAAAAAAGAAGCATTTAGGGTAGCCTGCCAGAAACACGTTGGGAGGATGCGTTCTTGCCTTTTGCTATAAATGGCCTCTAGCTGAGGTCTGAGAGCTGCTTAATTTCTCAATTCCAAAGTATCAACAGCAGCTGTGGTCTTTTGGTGATGTTTGGAAATGTGCAGAAAATGGCTTTTCCTGAGGAACAGGTCTGGCTTCAGCCAGCTCTTCACCTCTAGCCTCCCGTAGACTTGTAGGTGTGTTTACATTTGAAATGCATTTGCAAGGTCAAGCTGATGACAAACATGAAAATAAATGTTTTCAAAGCAGCATCATTGTGATGCAGGAACGCAAGTGTGGTTTAAGGTAACTCTTTTGAGGTATGTTTAGTTGCTGATTTTCAGAGAAATGTTCATCTGATTCACAAAGCAGAGCTTCCTCTACACTGCTGTGACAAGTAGAGAGGTTCTGCGGCCAGAAGCTTCTTCCTTCCCTCATGCTAACACCCTCCGTGCCTGTTTGCAGGATGCTTTTTTTTTTTGCTTTATCTCTGGGATCAGAGCCAGAATCTAGCAACCTAGTGGTGACGTGGAGGATGCTTTACTTTTCAAGCTTTTTTTTTTTTTTCCCCCTCCTGTGAGCAGATCTGATATAACGCGTGTACCTTCCAAAATAAAGTGTGGAAATAACCTAACGAACCAAAGCAAGCAGGGTTCACGCTCTTTCTATAGACACTGAGACTTCTAGAAAGTGACTTTGTCATACTGAGGGATAATGTATTAACTACTGATAACTTTTTAAAACAGGCTATTCCAAATGCTGCTCATGTAAGTAATAACATGAGTGCTCCAGCCTTGCCTGCTCCAACAGCAGTCCTGGGAAATGTGGGAACAGTTCAGGGACCAAGTTCGGGTAACGCAACATCGTCAAGTCACATCAAGAGCTCTAATGCGGCGGTAAAATTGGGAGAAAACAAAGCAAGTGTAACAGTGGAAGCTAGTGCAGATAGCTCTAAGAAGGACCAGGCAAGTTCAAAGTTCAAAGTATATTTATATATACTGTTTTATATGTTTGTATATAAGATTTATATAATTTTTTAATACATATATATACTTAATATACTATAAAATAGCAAACTGTGGCAATACTCCTTCTGTGTAACCATCGTGTGTGTGTGTGTGATGCTTTTGTGGCAGCTGTAGGACAAAGTAGCAAGCTGACTCTTTACTGTAGTCTTCTTTAAAGAAGCACTATTACAAATATTACTTTAATTACTTTAATGTAGAACATGAGAGCTGAAGTGCGAATGAAGGGAGAATGGTTTTCTAGTCTTCCATAGTAACTTTTTTCCTGCAAAGTCTTTAATTTGTGATTCAAAGGTACATACGGAGGTGGTGGAAAATAACACTCAAGTTTGTTTTTTCATCAGAAATTGTTAATTCAAGAAAAAGCGGCACAAGAGGTCAAGCTAGCTATTAAACCTTTCTACCAAAATAAAGACATCACGAAGGAAGAATATAAAGAAATTGTGCGGAAAGCTGTAGATAAAGTAAGTTGTTCCAGTAATCTGAAATGCGTAGGTTCCAACTGAGGTAGCGTTTGGGGTGGATTTCTTAATCCTGTGGGAACAACGGGTGTTTGCTGGGAGGGGGAGCAGGAAATGCAAAAACACCTTCGTCTTTCTTCATTCACAAGAGCTTCCTGAGCGCTCCTCAGAACACAACTCACTTTGCGTGAAAGAGTTGAGTGGGAATTCGGGAAGCAACTGGGAGAGAAGTATTTGGAGTTTCCAAAGTTACTCTGCCTGAGATGGAGAAACCTGGGGTGTTGGGAAAATAAATTCTGTGCAACAGTGGCATATCAACAGAAGTGTTTCAAACGTTTTGTTTTTTTCTTTACAACCGTTGTAGGTTTGTCATAGCAAGAGCGGCGAAGTTAATTCTGCAAAAGTGGCCAATCTAGTGAAAGCGTATGTAGACAAATACAAACACTCACGGAAGAAAAATCCCGACGAGGCAGTCTCCTGTGAAAGGAAATAGAATGTGTTTTCAGTTCTTAATTTTATTCTATCTGCAAAGTGCAATTTCAACATGAACCATTAACTGAAAATTGTACATGACAGTGAATGGAATCTGGTTTTGATAAAATTTATTTTTCAATGTAGTATATAATGTTTTGTTCTAAAGAAATATAGGTCTACAGGGCAACTTCTTTATTCCTTTTTTAAAAACAGATGTCTAAAGAAAAAATAAAGGTGTAAAGAAGAATTGTTAGGAATGTACGATTGTGTGGATACTTAGATGTACAGCATTTTGACTTGAATAACAGAGTGCATTAAATTAGAAACTTCTGAGTACATTGGTTTTGGAACAGGTATGTACAGTACATGTAATCGGTCAGATAAAGTAAATTTTTTTTCTTTTGATTTCTCCCTAATTATAGCAGAGATAATGTATTGCCTTGACAAATATTTCTAGTGTTAACTGGACAGGCTGAATGCAGGGGTCACAATTTGTATATAAAAAAAGCACATGGAGTTGTCAGAACACAAGAACTGTTTAGATTTTTAAAAAGAAAAGTCATAAACAGTGAAGAGCAATGCCCAAAGCCCGGGGTGCTGCACGTCTGTTGTAACACCAAATAAAAATTATGCTGCTTGGTTTTGTTTGTGATGTTTTTCAGTTTGTTTCAAGAGAGGGGGATGAACTTGAATAATTTTTGTGTTGAAAGCCCTCAGTCACCACACGCTGCCACCCTCAGTTCATGTCTAACCCTGCCCTGAGCTAGCAAGGAGTTAGTGAGCTAGAGCTGGATCTTCAGAAACACAAACCAGTTTCTTCTTCGAGTAAATCAAGAAAGCTGGAACCTGTTACCAGGCTCCCGGTTGATCAGGGAGCACCAGTTGTGCCAATCTTAGCTGCGTAACACTTTTCTTTGTTAACTAGAGACCTTAGCATGGATCCCCCGCCTGGTATCATTGAACATGCGCAATCTGAAGTCACATGCAACAGCTTTTCTACTTCCCTGAGCACTTCCACCTCGCACAGGTAGTAGAGGTACGGTACCAACGGCACTTTAAAAGCAGGTGGGGGGTCACCGAAGGCACGAGGGGAACGCTTACACCTAAGGTAAAGCCAGTTTGACGGAGGTAGCAGCAGGGAAGGTTGCTGAAACAGGTCACCGTGCGCTCCTTGCAGGAAGAACAGCTTGGGATCCTTCTGCCTTGGAGTGGAGAAGGAGCCTGACTCTGAGACGGAAACTTTTGTTCCCTTGCTCTCAGACTGTGCTATTAAAAGTTCAGGCCCCCTTCCTCCAGTCCCGCTGTGCAGTAACAGCCTTTGGTGTGGGCTCAGCCTGGCCTCTGCTCCAGCCAAAGGCCTCCTGGCCCAAAAGTGTTAATACAAACCATTCTGACAGAAAAATACCCATCGAGTTCTCTGAGAAGTTACCTCGTTGTAGCCAGTAGTTCCCAAATAAACTTTTACTGGAAAAAAACTCAACAACCAACCCACAGTCTTAACCTGATAAGTAACTTTTGCAGAAGCCTGAGGATGAAATAAGGGATATACACACATGATTATATAGAGAGAGATATATGTGTAAAAATGATGTTTGTCACAGCCGTTGATCACTTTGGTTTTAACTATTAACTTTCTGCAGACTTAATGAAGCTTTTGACTGTCTATATTTATTTTTGTGTGCCTAAATCAAAATGCTATGTAAATTAGATAGAATACATTTTCTACAGTCAAGCCAGGTTTTAGATTTTTTTCAGAATACTCAGTTTTACACTGTGGTAGCAATTTGTATGGTCTCTTGAACGATTTTTAAGCTAAAATTGGTTAGCACTTTTTGAAAAATGTTGTAGCAAATTGCTATGTCTATCCTGGTTTATCACGCCATGCGTACTTACTTTTATTACATTTTCCTTCTCTGAATTTTGGGATTTTAATGAATTTTTGATATCTTTTTGACTCCATACAGTTGAGCCTTGCTATAACGCTCCTTTCAGGAGCCACATAAATGTTCTGTGGGCTCTTTTTCCCTTTGAAAGGAGAGGTGGAAATTGGGGGGGAAGGAATAACAGAGGATTTAAATGGAGAGAGGGGAGGGGTCATTTAATTTCTTGCTTTGCAGCTCCTGGGGGGAAGATAAGCTGTCACTCGCTGCCACGTTGCTGGGGCAGTGACTATAGTGATGCTCCACTGTATTGCAAAACAGAGTGAAGAATCTTGGCGAGAGTAGCATATCATCAGTGGCTTTATTTTTTACGATGGAATACTTCAGAACTGATCAGAAAATACGTGGTTCGTTACAATTTCTATGTTGAATTAAAAAAAAAAATGAATTGCCTTAATGCATAGATAATTCCTATTTTCTCTAAAAAACAGCAGTACGGTCTCTGTTGGTGTGACTGCCCAAGAAGGCACGTTCTCTAACCTCATAGTCATGGTTTTGTTAAAATAGTATGAAAGTTGTATTTCTATTTATTGAAGCTCCTTGTACTGAAAGTCCCACCACGCGCTAGCACTGCAAGCAAAGCAGCGGGGGTTCTGAGCCCCCTTGAGCGATGCCCCTGCGCTCTCCGTAATTCATTTGATCCTAACGGCCTCCAGGAAAACAAGTAGGAAGCCGTACACCACCTGTGACCTCACGCAAATCAAAAGGGTTTTCCTTGCACTCCTTCCTCTGGCTCACTGTGCGCGCTGCTGGAACCTCTCATCCTCAAGATGTACCTTAGGAGCACGGTGGCTGACCAAAGCCCACGCCCTGGGGTTTGTAGCATAAGGCTGGAGTGCTGTCTACTGAAAAAAATACTCTTAAGAACTAGTTTTGTGTAGTGCTTAACAGTTTCTAATAAATTCTTTTCACTAAGCTGGCAGTAGTCTGTGTTTGCTCTTACGTGGTCCTGGCTCAAGTGGTTTAATTCAGAAAGTGATGTCATTGTGCCGCCTCCTGTACCTACACGTGTTTAATGTTGTTTGGGGGTGTCTGGGCACCCCCTCCTTTACATCTTGCTGGTTTCCAGATAGTCCGGCTTCGCCCTGCCTCGCCTGGCTGCAGATCCTGCAAGCTGAAGAAAAAACAAATGCCTGTGGCAAAATGTTCCTTTACGGCAAGTGCCGCAGTGCCCAAACAAGGGCAGGACTCAGACCACCTGGGCCATGTCCTCCTACACCCTAGAAGTACCGATCCAAACAGGGGGCTGTGCTGAAAGAGTGATACATTCCCATGCTCGCCTGCCTTCCCTGGGAGCTGTATTCACAGCATCGCTTTACTTCCCAGGATAAATCCCACCGCACTTTCCTGTGGTACCTCCACAGCTGTGGGAGAGCCTGCTGTCCTTCAAGGTGGCCAGCTGGCTGCTCGCTGAAATTCAAATAAGCTTTGTTAGATCTGGGTTGGTTTAAGTTGGGTGCTACACCCATGGTGGGATGGCTGCTGCTTCCGGTGGTGTCTTGGTTCCACGTTTAAGGAAGGTACCCTACTAGACAGGTCTTAGGAAAGAGCACACCGCTTGGAGGAGCAAGGGTAGAAAGGTCAAGACTCGGGAGGCTTGGTGAGGATGTCCACTGGGGAAAGGCAGGCTCAGAGGTGTCAGGTCCTTGAGGCCAAGCCTTCAGAAGGAAGAGCACTCAAGAGGGATGTCCTGCAGCTGTCATCATCTAGTGAAGCTGGGCTACTGAGACCAAGCCAGAAAGGGTTTTGTCAGTCGTGCTGCGTATGACATTCCCTCACCGGCTGGTGCTACGCTTAAGCTCACTGCATTAGAGGCTGAGGGAAGACAGACTGCAAAACATGATTTCCAAGAAAAGCTGGTCTTGAAGAAGAAAGGAATTTGAACCAACTGGCTGCAGTTAATTAAAAATTTATTGCCTAAGTTGTAAGCTAGTCTTATTTCTGCATGCAGCAGGCTTGGGGGCACGGACCTTTTCAAGCATTTTAACAGCAAAAATCACCACTTCGTCTACAGCTGCAAAGAGCTCTTCAGTACAGCTGGTTGGTTGGCGACATCTGCTCCTTCCCCTCAGGCTTCTCTGCAGTTTGCCATGCACCTGCATGGCAGAGGTTCATTTGTGTGCATGCAAAGGTCTCGAGCTGGGTCCTGCAAATCCACGCAGTCAAACTTAAGCTGTCAAGGAGGTCCATCCATTTAAACTCAGATGACATGTGCGTCAGGAGAACCCTCTGCCCGGCCTCCTCAAAGGGCAATTGCTGCCTCAAGCAAATGGGTGAGAGGAAAGGTAGCTCATTTTGGATCTGAGCAGTGTCGGCACCGCCAGGGCAGAAACGTTTCCAAGCGTGAGCAGGCCCTGAACATACAATGAGTAGAGACACATGGGGGCAGCGGGAGCTCCTTAGTCAGGACTTGCAATTTTTGCTGAGCGAGTGCAGCACAGGCTGGTTCCTGCAGCCAAGGCCTTGCTGGAGCCCGGCGCTGCAAGTCCTGCTTTGATGCGGTTTTGCCAGAGAGATCCTGGCGCTGGTGTCTGCTGCCAAAAACAGGGGCTGGGTGGTCCCACGCCTCGGGCATCGTAACACACCAGGGTGTAAAACACATCTGTTGCTTCCAAAGGTGACCGCACACCTTTTGGCTCGCAGGGATAAAACTACCGTGGCAAAGATTTTTCATTAGTATTATTGCAATATTCACATTAATCAATACTTTTGTAACAGAGACAAGAGTAAGGAAAATAAAGTAAACTACTGAACTCGGCTATTAAAGAGTATTACGAGTTGCATCAGCTTTCAAAATAATAAAAACTGAGTATCTAGGAATGATTTTTTAAAAAATCACTAACCTAGAGATTAGAAAAATAAAAGCACAATTAATTACTTACGTCAAAGGAGATGGAACTGTGAGAAGGCACAGGCTGGGATATGGAACTCAACTCAAACTTGACTCTTACTTTTCCAACGTGACTCCCTCACAAAGCCCAGAGGCTCACACACCAACAGGAAGCTTTCAACCCATTCTTCATTTTCATAGACTGTTTGTGTAATAAATACGGGGATTACAGCAATGCAGTAGATGCTCATTATCCACAGTAAACAAACCCAGAGTGGAATCCAACACTGAGAAAAATTACTGTGGGAGCCAAACCCAAGGAATTTTGGCAGCAGGCTGTCCTATAATTAGTCCTAAAGTGCTGCAGAAATTAAATCTAAAACCACTTCATTTTTTATGAGGAGCATAAATCAAAAATAGCCAGGGCTTCCCTGATGCTTCGCTGCAATAGCAGGTGGGATTAAAGAAAATAACTCCAGGAAGTCAAGAGTTTATTTGAAAAGGCTCTGAATTCACAGAAATTCAGGGCTCTCAGGGCCCAGGAAGGTGCCTTACACATGGCGGGTAGAGTCTCCCCTAACACAAGACAGGAACACTGCTGCCTTTTTTTTCTCTCCAGAGTTACCAAGGGATCCTCGATGTGCAGGCATTTGCGGTGCAGACATCGATCAGCAGCACTAATGCCCAAAGCACGGCCACTGGCTCACTCTGGCCAAAGCTAAGAGGAGAGTGGAGCTTCTCCTCTTGTGAGTAGCAGGAGGACCAGGGACCCCCAGCGCTGCCTGCAGGCATGAAGCCCCAAGGTGCACGTGCACCCAAAAGGAAACCCATCATTAGAAAGCACAGAATCATAGAATCATTTAGGTTGGAAAAGACCTCTAGGATCAAGTCCAACCTTCATCTCAACATCTCCCCAGCCCCTAGACCATGTCTCGAAGTGCCACATCTACTTGTTTTTTGAACGCCTCCAGGGATGGTGACTCCACAACTTCCCTGGGCAGCCTGTTCCATGCCTAACCACTCTTTCAGTAAAGAACTTCTTCCTGATATCCAATTTAAACCTCCCCTGGTGCAACCTTAAGTCATCACCTCTTGTCCTGTCATTAGTTACTTGGGAGAAGAGACCAACATCAGCCTCACTACAGCCTCCTTTTAGGTAGTTGTAGAGAGCAATGAGGTCTCCTCTCAGCCTCCTCTTCTCCAAGCTAAACAATCTCCGTTTCCTAGGCTGTCACACACTCAGCTTTCTCAGTGATCATTATTTACCACTGCATGGTACCTGGTAGTTAAGTAAGTGACCATATCAGACAGAAAAACTCTAAGACATTCCCTCTAAGACATTCCCTGAAAACATGATGACGTATCTTGGAAGCACGAAGACCCAGCTCTGATTTGATTGTCTTGGACTAATGCCAATAGACAATGGAGCTCCTGCTCCCCCTGCAAAGCACATGGTTTTGCCAGGTAACCATGGCATCCCTGAAGCACGAGCCCTTAAATAACCAACTCGAGGGGTGGGAGACCCTCCTTGCTGGGATATCCAACCCCCACCTCCCTCTTGCTGACACAGAGCAGCTCTGCAACCACATCATCAAGCCAAAGAGGGCATAAGGAGATGGACTTCCATGGCCTTGTGTCAAGCTCTAAGCTCCAGCCTGGTGTCCTCAGGCAGTTCCTAGAGGGGATTCAAAGGCTGCTAAAGTTTAGAGTCCTAATAAACATACAGATACTTGGTATTGGGGGAGGTACAAGACACACTCACGCAGTGCAGACATCTCGTGTTACGTGGATTGTGGCAAGTGGATTAAATTTTTGATGTGCTGCAGGTTTTGCTGCGGGGTTAGTGGTAAGTCAGTTAGCTGAGACTTCATAGATGCTTATGGTAGAAGACAGAATTGAAGTTGCAACCCTCCTGAACTCTACCAACCCAGGTGACACAGGTAGGACAGCTCCACTGGCACACTGCAGTGCCCGCAGCAGCGACAGAGCTCTTGGGTTGTGAACATTATGTCCTGTCTGAGCAGCACAGGGAGACGCACCCCGAACAGCACCCACCCCACTTCTTCATTACCCCAATGACGTCTAGTGGAATAATGTCATCATGTTAATTCCTGTAATGGTGCAGGCTCCCTGTTTCCAAGATCTTATTCCAAAGGAAAAAAGCGAGAAGTACTGACCGTCTTCCTCCCTTACTGCTCCCTTAAACGGAGACTGGCAAAGCGACTGAGCTCCAGCTAACCTTCCCAGGGCCCTGGGCCAGCGAGAAGCCCACCAAGGCCAGCAGCAGAGCTGGGATGAGGGTACAACCTCCCCTCTTGGAGAATGTGTTTTAATACTTTATGATTCATCACATAACTCCCTCCTAACATTATAAACACAGAGCCCTGCCCAAAGATAAGGAACACGCAAACATTTGGGTACCAGCAACACTGTCTCTTGACGAGGACAGTAAGTTACCTGTGGACATGCAGATTTAAAACCCCCAAACAACAAAACCAGCAAATCCTCTCAGATGTAGTTTGCAGCAAATCTGCCTAAAAGATATTCAAAGGCTACCTAAAATCCCAGCTGTCCAAAGGCCACCCAACCTGAGAGCAGAAAGACGGACCCTACTGCGATTCATCTCTGTAAGGCTTGTTACCCTAATACTGCATTTCTTTTCACTTAAGCAATCAATCAGCTTTTTTAAGGTACTGGCTCCAATTACTCGCTCGTTATCACGGACAGGGAGAAGCCAAGACACAAATGGCAACGATGCTTGAGGAAGAGCAAGTTGTGATACAGCCATGTGGAGACCAGCAGGCCATTAAACACAACCAAAGAAGGTTTTGAAGTTGTGGTAATTATATGTTCTTAAACATATTGCCACCTCGCCGCAAACAAACTGGCAATCATGTTACTCGTTATAATTAACCCTGAATTCTCCACCACTTGAAAACGATTCATGAACTCAAACCACCATGTGTGAAATCCCCCTCACCCAACAGATCCAGCCACGCACAGTCCGCCCACCCCTGACAGAGCCGCAGCCCAGGACGCTGCAGGTGCACCCTCTGCCACGCAGAAGGACACAGAGCGACCTTTTGTGGCTCCACCACAACCTTCAACTCGCTGCCCATGCCAGGCAGAAGGACATCAGCCACAAAGCTCTGTGCGGCCACCCATGCAAGGGACAACTGACAGCCTAACAGCCACCTGGGAGCGACGGCAGGGGAGGGAGACGGAGCGCGACTGGATGGTTATGGGTATCCCTGGCTGTTGCACGTCGTCATATCACAATAAACTGCTGATTTATCTTCTCGCAAGGCAGGGCACGACTGTGATCTCCTTGTTACAGCAGAGGAGACGGTTCCATGTGCCACAGAGGAGATCTTTGGCAGTGATGGGAACTGAACTCAAACCTCGCTATGTGCTCCAGTGCTTCTCCCTCCAGGCTACTTCCCTTGGAAGCTGGAACGAAGCTAAAGAGAAAAAAAGTGAAATTTTTAGTAGTAATAAAATAATTTGAATCTGGGACGTGCAATGGTCCAAACTGTAGGCAGGAGGCAGGCAGCAACGAACAGTGAGGGCGGCTGCGCTTCAGCCCTGCCCTCACGCACTACAGAAGAAACACTGGGAACTGCGTCATCAGGCAAAGCCTTGCGTAAAGTAACAGGGAAAAAAGCTGATTTAAAGGTGAGCAATTAATGCTCTTCCTCCTGCAATAGCTCCCGCGGAGGTTAGACCCTGTGCCAACAAAGCACTCTGTCACCGTGCCGATAACTTAGCAACCTCTAGAAAACTTGGACTGATGACTGAGGAGTAACATTTACTTTGGCAAGAGGTGCTTTTAGCATCCGTACTAGACTGCGAAAGTCTTCAAAAGAATAACTTTAACTGAAGATGCAAGAGATGTTCTTGTTTTAAAAAAATATACCTAACCTGGAATTAGTATAATGTAGTTTCGGTTTACGCTCTTTTTTCCCAGAGAAATTTGTACTCTTCTACAAGAAGATGCTGTAGAGCCAAACCAAAACAGAGATGCTTTATGACCGTGCTCCTGAGATGATGCTCACTTGAGAGCACAGGACATTTTCCATCAGTTGTAACGAGCAGTGGTGCCACTGAAGTAACTTAGAATCAAGAAAATACACGTTACGCATTAACCAGCTCCAAAAATACCTGTAAGAGTAGTATGCTGTGCGGCATATGTAACACAAAACTCACATTGCTCGTTCCTCTCCCCCTCAGTGAACTTTCAAAAACTGGATTTGTCACAAACAACTTGGAGCTGCGAGGAGTGAAGTGACAGCAAGTCTGCATTGAACTCCCACATAGAACTGCTACACTAAGCAGCGCGGAAATACAGCTGACACAACCACGCCGCCATGGGTACGGCCACGCTGCCAACGCACCTCTGTGAACCCGGCATCGTTCTGCTCTCTGGCACCCACATTCTGGAAGGGGATGTTCTCCTGGAGCCACTAAGTATTCCACAGTAAAGCAGCGAACACGGCACACAAATGGGTAACGCACATCACCGCTGTACGCCATGGACTGTAATCGATACTCTGCCCTCCCTTTGTTACTCAGAAAACGCCCGGCTGAAGGTTACACTTGGGCCACCTTGGAGCTGGGCTGAGTTTGAAGCAGTTGGTTGCAGTGTAAGTTGTTCTGAACACTGTCAGAGGCCTGGAACAGAAACTGGAGGAGAGGAAAAGGTTCACCCGCTGCCCCACATCCAAAACCCTGGCAATATCGGGCCGCTCGCACAGGTAACTGCTCCGTACGGGGGAAAAGCTCGAGCAACGGGATTTCTGCAGCTTCCTTCCAAAGAGTAGCTTGTACCTCATTCCTCCCTGTCTTATTTTAATTCCATTATTCCATGCTGTGTTCCTACAACTATTAGAATCAATTCCTTTCTTATGCGTAGCTTCACATTCCGTGATGTAGTGAATAATTCTTCCCCTGAATCATCAGGTAAAGTCCTCAAAGCCATTAGATAATGGCAAATGCAGCAGAGCTATAAATGACTGTGTGTTTTCCAGAGAACCCCTCGTTAGTTCCAGATTTAGCACAGACTCGCTAAGGCCAGGCTTGGTTGTCACACAGGTCACTAGTCAGGCCGTGACTTTACATCAAGACAGCCGTTTATCTGGAGAAGAGGTGGAGAGGTGCTTCTACTGAAGACAGCACCACTGACGGCTGCGATACAAACATGACATTATCCCTTCGCCTGTCACCTACTTAAAAACATTTTGCTGTGCACAGGTCACTCGTACTGATCTTGATCATGCCTGAACCAAGGTGACAGCCCTAAATTCCACCCTCGCCACATTCACGTGGGGTGGCAAAGGTTGCTGCGTGAGTTTTATGTTTATAAACCAGCTTAAGTGCATATTATTTTGAAAGTGCCACACAAATATTATTTTAAAACTAAGCTTTAAAGGGGAAATCTCAAAAGGCAAAATTAGGATGCAAAAAAGGCCTCTCTTTTTCAGCCCATCCTCCCTCCCAAATAACTATTTTTTGCTGAAAGATGTCCAATATCAGCAATTTGAAGAAAAAACACAGTAGGAATCGTTCTATGCTTTATCTAAGCTGCCTTTCACATTAACGGAAGTTTTCCTTAATCGACACGCTTTCTGTAAGGGCTGCCTTCCTACAGCAAAGTCTTTCAAGACTTAGTGTACATTAACTGTAAGTAGATCCATCAAAGCCTTCAGAAGTGAAGTCACACCTCTTGTGAAACTGGCAGCAAGACTCTCGGAGACCTCAACAGTGTTAAAGTTCCGACGCAAATGTACCCTTCACTACCTGCAGCGTCGGGTTCTTTGATTGAGGACTCCTAGAGAAGAGTTTAATAGAAATATCACCTTTAAGATAAGTCAGGTTTTATAGGGCACGCTAATATTCAGTATCTCAAGTGTTTAATATGACACTGAGAATACTCTAAGTATCATGGAATCACAGAATGGTTTGGGTTGGAAGGGACCTCAAAGATCATCTAGTTCCAACCCCCCTGCCATGGCAGGGACA
>JAVSBS010001764.1:0-48140 GCA_033124195.1 Coracias cyanogaster
CTAGGTTGGTCAGGCAGGACTTGCCCCTAGTAAAGCCATGCTGACTCTCTTGGATCACCTCCCTGTCCTCCATGTGCGTTAGCACATCTTCTAGGAGGATCTGTTCCATGATCTTCCCAGGCACAGAGGGGAGGTTGACAGGTTCTCAGGGCCTCCCTTTCTACCCTGTTTAAAAATGGGTGTGATGTTTCCTTGCTTCCAGTCACCAGGGACTTCACCTGACTGCCAGGACTTTTCAAATCATGGAGAGTGTCTTGGCAACTGCATCAGCCAATTCCCTCAGTACTCTGGGGTGCATCTCATCAGGTCCCATGGACTTGTGTGTGTTAAGGTTCTTTGGATAGTCACAAGCCTTGTTCTCATTTACGGTGGGAGGGAGTTTGTCTCCCTGGTCCCTGTCTCATGGGCCATCAACTTGAGAGCTGTGAGGAGAGAAATTGCCAGTGAAAACTGGGGCAAAATAGTCATTGAGGACCTCAGCCTTCTCCTCGTCTGTTGTTACTAGCTCACCCTTGCTGCTCAGCAGCGGGGGGACACTTTCTTTGACCTTCCTTTTCTGGTTTACTTACCTGTAGAAGCCCTTCTTGTTTTTCTTTGCATCCCTTGCCAAGTTCAGCTCCAGCTGTGCCTTGGCCTTCCTGCCCTTGACGCTACACAACCGAGCAGTGTCCCTGTACTCCTCCCAGGATATCTGTCCCTGCTTCCACTGTCTGTGCAGTTCCATTTCGCCTTTTAGTTTGACCAGCAGGTCTCGACTCAGCCATGCTGGTCTCCTCCATTCCTTGCCCCATTTCTTACAGCTGGGGATTGAGAGCTCTTGTGATCTATGGAAAGCATCCTTAAAGATCTGCCAGCTCTGCTCTGTTCCCTTGTCCCCAAGGACTGTTTCCCAGGGGTCCTATTGACTAACTCCTTGAAGAGCTGGAGGTTTGCTTTCCTAAAATTTAGGGTCTGAACTTTGCTTTTCATCTGCCACACCCCTTAGGACAGTGAACTGCACTAGTGCATGGTCACTGCAGCCCAGGCTGCTTCCAATCTTGATGTCCCTGGTGAGTTCGCTTGCATTTGTGACTATCAGGTCCAATATTGCTTCTGCTGCCTGCCTTGAGTTTATAGCACTCCTTTCAGTTGTCCCTCCCTTCTTCCAGCTTTGTCCTCCCCATTAAAAAGTAGTCCCTTTGTCCCGCTGTCTCTTGGGCAGGATAAAACTGCCTTTATTCATCAGCCTTCCATAGTGTATTTAAAGGACTTTGCCTCTACGAGGCACTTGCAGTGACGATTGGTTCAGCCATGCTACTCAAGCCCTGAAGAAGGTCTTAGCAATCCCAAAAACTCCTGGCATGTACAATCTCAGGAACTCCTAGGCAGGAAGAGGTTCTGCAGTCTTTATTGCAACCTCTTGCTCCAAGCAGGTCTAGATGCTACACAGGTCAGGTTGCTCAGACCCTTATCTAGGTGAGTTTTGAGTATCTTCAAGGATGGAGATCCCAGCACCCTCTGGGATCCCAGCAACCCTTTGGTTGTCTCATCTCTGAGAGATGAGACAAGACCTGTGGCTTCTGCTGCTTAGTCTTGGGCTCGTCCCTTCTTATGCTGAGCTTCAGGTTCTCCACCTGTAAATGTGCAGGACTCCGTTAGATCATTGCAGCAACTGGGACCTACTCGTGGTGGTGGGAGCATGGCGGAGACAGAATGCCAAATGATATGTGGGGCTGACCTCAGAAATTCACCATGAGCTCTCTTCTTCACTATGCTTGCAGGCTCCATTGAGCTGAAGCTACATGACATGGTGCGGGCAGCCAAGAGCTCAGAGCTTTGCACCATCAAGATGGCCAAGGAGAACGCAACACCTCGCTTCTCCATCTTCCGAAACAAGCGCATGAGGGGCTGGTGGCCCTTCATCAAACTCAAAGATCAAGAAGATGAGGAGAGAGAGGAGATGGAGGCCAAGCAGAAGAAGAAGAAAAAGAAGCGAAGCAGCTCAGTGAAACCAGAGGATGTGGAGTTCACAGACCCCAGTGGGAACAAGTATCTCCTGACGGTAAGGCAGGGTGGTGGCACAGATGAGCAGAGAGACAATGTTTTGCCTCTGCCTTGACATGGCAACCTGTCCTGTATGCTCATAACCTACAGAGGCAGCAATGACCCAGCTTCCCAGGACTTTATACAGGGTCCTGGAGGCTTGTCCCATCCTGCAAATCCAGGACTTCATCTACCCAAAAGTGCCAGCTGCGGTGGCGTACAGAGAGTGTCCAACTTCATGGCTTCCTCTGAGCTTCCCGTAGAGCAGGGCTCAGTGAAGGGAGCAAACCAAGAGGCACGTGGCTCCCCATCAACCAGACAGGACAGCAGCAAAAGTTTGTCCTAGGGTCTCTGCCCATCTCAGACAGGCAGGTGCCAACTGTCTCAGGGCAGACTCACTGCTGATGACCCTGCCAGTGGCCCATTGTTTGTCCCCGAGGGTGAATTTTGCTGAGTGCTGGTGTGGGAGGCTGTGGAGGAACGCAGGCAGCTGGGGAGTGTGTTGCAGTACAGCGCCTGTCTGAAAAACAGCTGCTGGCCACGCCACGGTTTCTGCTGGCTGCAAAGTGAGGCTGGAGCTAATGCCTGGAGAGAAAAGTTAATTGCTGTAAGCATCCTAAGTGGAACTGGGAGAAAAATACCCAGTCCTGTCAGGCGTGTGGTCAGCAGGCTGGTTTGCAAAGCACCATGTGCAGCTATGGCTCAGACATGTTCCGTCTCCAGGGTAAGGTGGAAGCAGAGTTCCAGCTGCTGACTGTGGAGGAGGCAGAGAAAAGTCCTGTTGGTTTGGGCCGGAAGGAACCTGAACCCCTGGAAAAGCCCAAGTGAGTATTGGTGTTACCACCTTTAACATGGATGGACAGTGCTGGGTTTTCCAGCTGTTTGCAGGGAGCATCTGCTTCTCAGGAAGCTGAGAGCAATCAGTGAGACCCTGAGTGGTGGGATCTGCGGTACTGGGGCTGCCAGGGCTTCCCAGAGCTCAAGTGGGTCCAGTAGGACTTGTGGCTGCAGCATTTGGGCCAGGGCTTATCTCGGTGAGGTGCTCAAGGCAGCTGTGCCATAACACTGCTTGAAAAGAGCGGCTGTGGTTTCACCATGTGAAGGCACCGTTGGGCACGTGGGTGCAGAACAGCTCCGCAGGGGCTGTCCTGAGGCAAAGGTCCTGCTGTCTCCAGCCCTTTCACAGGCACTGTGGTTATTGCAGCCCCTAGGGTGATCCTGTCTGGAAGCAGCAGGAGATGCTGGTGACCCATGAGGGTGGCAAAGCACCAGAGGGGCCAATGTGCTGCTCTGTGGATTGAACCTGTGTTTCATCAGTTCTTCCCTTCCTGTTCCAGCCGGCCAAAAACTTCTTTTAACTGGTTCGTGAATCCCATGAAGACCTTCGTGTTCTTTATCTGGAAGCGGTACAAGAAATACATCATTGTGCTGTTCATTGTTGCTGTTCTGACCATCTTCCTGGTTCTTTTGATCTACACTATGCCTGGATACATCAGTGAGAAGATTATCAATGGATAAATGCTCTCCAGCACAGGACTACTGAAAGACAGGGATGATTATTGCAGGAATTAAGACTTGACCAGAAAGCTTAAGGAAATCCTGCAAATCAGAGGCAACCTTCACTGTGAGAGACCTGCAGAAGTGGCCTCCCTTTGGGGAGTCACATTTCATGCTAAGTACCGAGGAGATGCTGAGAAACCAAGTAACCAACCTACTAAATAAGGCAAATTCCTTGGAAGATAGTTACAGCTTTGAGAAAAAAATTGTTCTTTGTGAGACTGGTGTGGGAGGGTGGGAAAAACGGAGTCTGCTGGGGCTGTCCCCACAGACATGGCAGCTGAAAGCAGCTTTTGGCATTGAGAGTGATTCTGGCAGAGATGGGAAGTTCCATCCATGCCCCAGCTTGACAACACTTGGCACTTCCCAGGCCTTCTCCTGAAGAGTCCAAAGCATATTGTACAGGGGGAAGGCAGGTCTGGTGTAGAGTCCTGGTGGAGTTAGGACCTGAGAGACTTTTGAATGGGGCTCCCCAGGGGGAAGAACGACAGAGCCAAGGTAGTCATGAGCTTCCTGCCATGCCAAGACCACAGGAACAGATGTTGGATTCAGCTCTGGACATGATAGCACTCCCTGGGACAAGGACTTTCTGGTTGATGCTGCTTACAAGATGCTTAGCAGATTTTTCTGCATGTGCTGGGTTGGATTCAGGCTTGCTTCACACTTCATTTTGGCTGTTCATTTCCACAGGAATGAAAGCTACTTGGTTGCTCTCTCCGATGCTGCTTGTGTTCTGTAATTGCTTTCTGGAGCCAAGGGCCACCCTACTACAGGCAGTCCTCACTGATGCCCCTTAGCCCTTCCTTCTGGATAGCACAGTGCTGAGATGTTGGCATGGGGTCATCAGCATGAATCTGTATCGTGCTGTTGGGGTGATGTACACTAAGACTTGTTCACAGCATGGTCTCTGATGCCCCTGGGTTCCAGTCTTCTGTACAGACAGGCCTTGACACGATTTGATCTCAAGTTGAGGTGCTTCACCCTGAATTTGACAGGACAGATTCCTTATGAGGGGTCTCCTCCTGGTGCAGGAGGTGATGCTCAGAGGCACCATTGCGTTTCCAAAGAAGTTAGCTGACAACAGGGTTTTATAGTGAAGGTGGCGGCATGATTGTCTTTTGAATGGGGCATGAGTAGAGGAAGTTTTGGGGAGAAAACTGGTGGGCAGAGCAAGGCAGGCAGGTAAGCAGGACTCTGGCTGGACTTGAAGCCAGGTGCAAGTGTGGGGCAGCCACAGTGCTCCCCAGGGGGAGGCTGGGGTTCAGCGGCTGGGTGGGCAGGATGGCAAAAGGGGAGATGTCTCTCCCTCAGGGGACACTTGGGCTGCAGAGGGGTGAAGCACCTGCAAAGGGCTCAGGTCACGTAGCACCTGCCTGGGGCTAGAGTGAGGCCTTGGGGTGCAACAGTGCTGCTCCCAGGGCTGCGTCACCCCCAGCTTCTCTGCAGGGCCTTTCAAGTGGGACATTGTCTTTGCAAAAGTTGCCCAGTGTGCTCCAGCACTGACCAGTGTATCCCAGCACACCTGGTGCACCTCAGCAGTGACCAGTCCATGTCAGCAAGCTCAGTGCACCCCAGCACATGCAGTGCATGTCCTCAGGCAGCTCAGCCATGCTCATCTACATTTTCCACTGCGTATTCAGGCTGGGGCTCCCTCTGACTCAAAGTGTGTCTGCTTCTGGGCTCCCCAGTTCAAGGGTGACAGGGAACTACTGCAGAGAGTCCAACAGAGGCTACAAGGATGATGAGGGGACTGGAGTATCGCTCTTATGAGGAAAGGCTGAGAGCCCTGGGGCTGTTTAGCTGGAGAAGAGAAGGCTGAGAGGGGATCTGGTCAATGTTTATAAATATCTGGAGGGTGGGTGTCAGGAAGATAGAGCCAGTCTCTTTTCAGTGAAGCCCAGTGGTAGGACAAGGGGCAGTGGGCACAAACTGCAACACAGGAAGTTCCACCTCAACATTGGACTAGATGATCTCCAGAGGTCCCTTCCAACCCCTACCATGCTGGGATTCTGTGATTCTGCTTCAGGCTTCCTCAAAATATTTCAGCTTAGACTTGCAGGATTTGTAGCCGTGCCGCTGTGTGCCAGTGTGTGCACGCTGAGGGGGATGTTTGTTTGGGCTGTGGGTGGGCGAGGGGCTAACTCCTGGCTCAGGCCACCAGTTCCCCTTCCTGGCATTACATCGCTGCAGCACCATGGTGGCCCTCAGCTCGCTGTGCAACTTTGTGCAGCAGATGCAGGAAGCCCTCAGCTTGCCCACCACCTCTGCCTTCATCAGCCACATGGGCCACTGCAAGGCCACCGCTGTTGGTGGTGCAACAGTCTGGAGGAGGTGAGGAGGGGCAGGGGCCCTCCCCATCATGGTCCCGCAGGATCTGCACCCTGGTTCAGGCATCACCATGTTATTTATCACCGTGAGCGGAGAGTGGTGCCAATGTCTCTGGGTGTTTGCAAGACACTCAAAGCAAAGATTTGGTGAAGGCTTGTGACAGGTGGTGGTGGCCAGGTGACAGACGTCAGTCCATGGGGACAACAGCCTAGGGCTAGAGGTTTGTGCAGGAAGGCAGCACCTCATATGAGGCTCACACTGCACAGTAAAGAGAGGACAGAACCCTTTGACCAGACAAACATCAAACTAAAAGCAAAACAAAAAAAATTTGTGGGAAACCAACCCACTGTTTTTGAAATGTCTTCCTAAGTCAGCTAAAGGGAACTACACCTTCCCTTCTGGGAGGCGGCACGGACGCTCGTACCTGGACTGTGACAAATTAAAGGAAGTTTGGGGGTGTCACAGGATGGGTTCCTCATTTGTACAGGGTTAAGCTGTAGGATATGCTGATGTGGGGTGTTCCCAGGCAAAATGCATGAGTGGTTTCAAAAATTCACAGAGCCAGGGTGAGAGCTGGCTGCTGAGCGCAGCATCTGACGCAAAATTTATTTGGGCCAAATGCCTTTTTTCCCGACTAATGACAAAAGCCAAAAGACCCCAATAGGCATCATCAGGCATGGTGTGGGTGGGGAAGGGTTGCTGTGTGCTACTGGCATACGGGGGAGTGAGCAGCAGGGCTCAATGCCCTGGGAAGACCATGAGTGAGGACAAGATTGGCTTGGTGGAGGGTCCAAGCTTCCTATTGAGAGTGTCCCACCACCCACCTAGACCTGCCTTGGAACTTAATTGGTAACTATGGCCAGTATAGGGTAACCATCATGCTGGGCAAATCAAGGTCCTGACCTCCTGTGAAAAATATCCATGAGATGTTGCTGCTGTGGTGGGGCTGTCCAGATGGTGGTCCAGAGGGCTCTGAGCCTCTTGGTACCTCCTCCTGGTGCGTCTGGTAAATGTGCTGGGAGCAATCAAAGTGCACCACCACCACCATATGACCTCTCTCATTATTCTGGAGTTTCAGCAGATGAGGGGATGGTGCTCAGGGTTGTGACTGCTGCGATGCCCTGAAGTCCTCCAGTGCCTGCAAGCTGGGAGCAGATGGGGAGCTGTGCTCCTGTAGATAGTTTTGTCAGTGGTGGTCACTGAGGCTTTTTTCTTCTCAGGCCTCAGGAGGCCAGCACTACCTCCAGAGCCTCTGGGCATGGGGCAATTTCCTTGTGCTGCTTCATTTTCAACCGTTACTCTATCACTTGCACTTTTTGGTAGGGTCAGGTGGAAGTGGTGCAACTCATGGATCAAGTCTAGTGGGTCCTGGAGAAACCTGGCTCTTGAGCGATGAGGTTTGAAGGTCTATAGGAATGCTGGCTGTTCTTCAGTGAAGGCACTGTGAATGGTAACTCTTTAAGGGTATGAGTGTTTGTCCTGCATAAAAGTAAAGCCTAGCAAGCCCAGGGTCCGTGCTACCACCATGGGTCCACCACTCTATTGGCCAGATCAAAGCACTAAACCTTGCTTACCACCATCTTCTTACCCCATAAAAGCCACATGAGCTGCCCCCATCAGAGCATGACTGTCAGGATGGGCCACCAAATGGGAGGCTATAAATTCAGTCCCTGTGTCCTTTTCCCTTCAGTATCAAATCAACGTGAACGAGATCAAAACCAAGAAAGGGATTGACCTGCTGCAAAACCACATCAAGCACTGTAGTGACCAGGAACCTGCCTGCGTGTCCTTTATGGTTGTAGGGGTGACCTGGGGATGGCTTAACGTGGCAGGACCTGGGTTCTTGCAGTAGGCTTGGCTGTCCTGTAGCTTGCCGAAGGCCTGCTTCTCCTGGAGATGGGGGAGGCAAGGATCTCAATGGGGCGTGTTTCCTCTCTTCAGTGTGATGTTGTCATTGGCCAGTGTAAAGCAGAAATCTGGGATGCAAAGAAGACAGAGTGCTGAGCACTTTCCCTGAATTTAACTGCCGCCAAATTTTTCTAAAACGCACCTTCTAAGAAAGATTTTTTCAACTATGAAGTGAAAGCACCACATGCTGAAGGTATGATGGGATCTGAGGCAGGAACACAGGGCAGCTTAGGGTCTGTGGGCTTCACAGCCAGTGCTAAGAGCAGAATTTCAGGACATGCCTTTATCTTAGCCTCTCCTCTCAGTTTCTCCAGGAATTTTTAAAGACAACAGCAGAACTTAAGAATTTTACAGAGAAGCTCATCCCAGAGCTGCAGAGCATGAATATTCATTCATCTGAAGTTGGGTGCAATGAGCAGGAGCAGGCTGGAGAGCAGGGATGTCTTCCCTAGGGCCTCCTCTTCCTCTACAGAAGCAGAACTGAGGACTTTTGCAGCTCTTCACATCTATTAATCATTATTTCCTGATCCTCTCATGGGCAATGGCCCATGGAGGGCTGAAATGCAGCCATCACTGGGAGGGGGAGAATTATGGTGCCGTAGCCCAGATACAGAGTAGGAAGAACAAGCATAGATGAGTACCAAGAGAGCACCAACATATTTATCTGCCAAAGCCATAGCTGCTCTGCAGACTTCCAGATTTTTCACTTGTGCTCTTAGCTTTCCATGCCTGTTGCTGCCAACTCAAGTTCTTAAAGCATTTCCTCAGAGGCTTTGTTTTGCTGTAGAGGCAGGTGAACTTCAGCGTTTGACTTTGCGACTCGCTGGAGACAGTAAGGAGTTTTTCCAAGTGGAAAGGCTTTCAGAGACAGTCTGAGCACTCCTGTCCCTGGTGGGGACATGTTCCAAGTGCAGCAGAGAGTTTGTGGCGCTTTTCTCAGCATTTCGAGATCTCTGTTCCAGTTTGCTTGGGCTTGCTCACCCTTCTCCAAACCTCCTCATAAGGTAAGATTTGCAGAGGGTTGGGACATGATCCTCCCCCAGATACTATGTCAGCATTGTTTGTACTCATCTCCTCTGGTCCTGTAGTGCAGGTTTCCCCTGGGCATCTTCTGCTTTGTTTGAATTAATCTGCTTTATGGGTGTTACCCTGCTTGTTCCATGATTTGTAATAATTCATATTAAAAATCATTAAGTAAATAACAAAGGAGGGGAGGCACCACCCCAGAGCAGGGTAACTGAGCACAACAAGCAGCAGCTGGTAGATCTCTCATGCAGACAAGCCCTAGGCACTGTGTCAGGGCCACATTCCTGTGCTAAGGTCCGTCAACTTTTTTATGGCTTGTAGACCTTTTAGTTATCTTAATGACTGCCACTACCAAGGGGAAAAAGCCCAACCACCACGGGCACCTTCAAGCTGTTGGTTGTTTTAACTGTGGAGAGCTGCAAACAGCTGCTTTAGCAGTAAAATGCAGATTGCTCTCCTGTAGTTTTGCATTGGAAGTCCTGGTGCTGAGGAGGTGCCTGCTCCCTCCTCTCAGCAAGGTTTCCACTGAAGTGCTTCTTGTACATGCCACATGCCATGGCACTGAGGGGAGAGCAGCAACCTCCCACGAAGGAATGGGTCTTGGTGCATCCCACGGAAGGGGAGAGGTGGGGAGGGCAGAAGGTGGTGTGGGAGAACCTCTGCTGCACCTGGCAGAAAGAGTGGGACGTGGCAGCTGGGGCAGGAGTGACTGCCATGGGAGAGGCTCACACTGCTCTGGTACCTCTCAGATGAAAACCAGGCAAGACGAGGAGAAGAAGCTGCTCTGCTCTCTTCGGAATCAGCTGAAAATGGCATTGCAGCTGGAGCAGAAAGAGGTAAAGCCTGATCCTTCTTGAGAGGGAACACGAGGTGGTGGCTGCAGAGGGCACGGCATGACCACAGCTGTCCGCTGAGGCAGAAAGCGGTGGGGTTTCTGGTGAGCTCTGTGGAGCTCAGGGCCTCTGGCAGTCTTGTGAGGACATGCTCTTGGTTACCAGCACTACTGATGAGGCAGAGCCTTGCTGCTATTTCTCTCCTTCTGCTAGGACCCTGGGAACAAGCAGGCAGGGCACAATATGCACCAGCTGCAAGGGAACAAGCAGTATGGCACAGAGAAGTCGGGGACCCTTTTCAAGAAAAGCGATGGGTAAGTTGGGATCCAGCATGCCCCTTTCAATATGCTTTGATGACCTCTCCCTCTCCCACTCTTCCTGCTGGGGTGGCCACAAGGCAGAGGAACAGGACATGCATACACAAAGGTGTGCTCAGCACTGTCGCAGCTTTCAACATAGAGCTCCAGGCAGCTCGTGTCTGTCTTTTAGTTTGGAGAGCATTCCTCTCCTGGGAAGCTGCGCAATGCCTTCTCAAGTCCTATGAGCACTGGGGGCAAGGACCTCTACACCCACCACAAGAAGCCACAGGAAAGATGATGATCTTTCCTTCCAGCAGAGTTCCCACAGCCTTCATCCAGCACCCCAGGGGCTTGTGTTAGGAGGGATCAGGAAGGGTCAGTGCTTCTCCCGCTCTCTCAAGCACTCATTGCTTTCCAGAACCCTCTCCATTGCCTCTACTCCAGGGTAAGGAGCGCTGACCTGTCCACCCTTTCCGGGTGGGAGATGCTCAGAGGGGCACTAGGGATTTATGCAGTTCTGGTGATGGTTTCTACTCTCTTCTCCTTTCCCTTCCTCCTCAGCCCTGGAGGGTCCTTTGCCTTTCAGACCCTTCTGCCCTCACAGTTCAGTACTAGGCTCAGCAACCCGACTGTGAGAATTCAGGGAAGGAGCAGAAATGCATAGTGACTAGACACAGCATGGGTCAGTGCTGCCTTGGAGATGGCATTGTGGGCGACAGGAGAGCTCCAGCCAGCAGCCATCCTGTGCTCCTCTCCCAGAAGCCAAACTCTGAGCTTCTGGAAGGCATCACTGTCTTTGGAAAGAGGATCATCTCCCACCAGTGCGTGGGTGCATGCTGGCTGGGGGTCACAGGGGTCCTATGTGGGGAGAGCCGCACACCTGGAAAGGACTGTGGAGTGTCCTAGAAAAATCTGAAACTGGACAGAAAGTAATGAAGTGGGGCTCAGGAGCCTCCTCCACCACAGACTGAAGTTCAGTCTCTCTCCCCTTTCTGCTGTATCATCTCTTCCACTTTTTCCCTGTGTTATGGTCTGCCCTGAATGGCAGGCACAGGGGATGCAGCCCAAGATCAGTCTGGAGGTCTGGTCTTGGATGGACGAGCCTCTCTTATGCCGTATGACAGGTCCTTCTCAGCCCAGAACAGACCAAGAGCAACAAAACCCATCTGTGGCATCCCAGCTGGCATGTCTGAGGAGAGCTGCAAGGCCTGTGCTGTGCCTTGCATGGCTCTTGCATTTGCCAGCACTGCACTGCATTGAACAGCTGCTCCTCCACGTGTGTGTCCTCTTGGCTCACCCTCTGGTTATTTTCCAGGTTGAGAAAAGTCTGGCAGAAGAGGAAATGCACCATCAGCAATGGCTACCTGACCATTTCTCACAGCATGGTAGGAACCACTTCTTCCACTCTGCTTTGCTCTCTCCTGGGAGCTGCTGCCCACCCATGCAGGGTCCACAAAGTGTGCCACTGCCAGGCACGCTGGAGGCTTCCTGGGGCTTCTCAGAGCCCTCATGCCTGCTATGTGCCCTGCTGGGCTGCCCTGGTGTAGGAGGCTTCCTGTTGAGACTTTAAGTTCCTGCAACCCAAGAGAGCTTTAGCCAAACACATTAGGTCCTCACGTGCCTGTGAGCATGGAGGAGCACGAGCCTGGGGACCTGGCTCCAAGCATAGGGTGGCTGTTGGGAGAGAAAAGGTCTGTGTTGCTATTTCTTGTATTGCTTCTGATAGCCGAGCCAAAGACAAAGCGCTGGGCAAAAGGCAGATCCCTGGCTCTGCCCTGGACCACAGCCTTTTGATGTTTCCTCATTCTGCTTGCAGCCCAGCTGCTCACCAGCCAAGCTGAACTTGCTAACCTGCCAGGTGAAGCCGAACACAGATGACAAGAAATGCTTCGATCTGGTTTCCCGTGAGTGCTGGCATCTGCCCTGCAGTTCCTCTGAGAAGGGCCCAGAGATACAGCAGTGCTTTGGACTCAGAGAGCCAGAGTAGGCAGGAATGAGGGGAAGTTCTGCAGCTTTGGGCCAGCTTGGGGGGATTACCCTATGGATGCACCCACAGGGTGTGAGATAGGCAGCACTGCCATGGCGCAGCGCAGGGTGTCTGGGGGCCACAAGAGTGTGGTTCCTGGCCTGCAGCTTAGCTAACAGCAGCATCTGTTCCTGGTGCAGGAGCAGGTCCCTTTGTCTTGGGTGCACTGGGGAGGGGTTGAGTGAGCTGAAGCTGGCTGCGACGAGATGCCTGGGCTGGAGTTTTCTCTTGGTTCCGCTAAGCCCAACTCAGGCATGTTGTGCCCTGCTGTGAGCCTGGCAGGCAAGACGGACAAGCAGGGCGTCTAGAGGAGACTGGCTCCATGTGTTTCAGACAACCGCACCTACCGCTTCCTGGCAGAGGACGAGCAGGACTGTGTCGCGTGAGTACTGTCAGTGCTGCACTGCAGACCCAAACCTGCTCCTCTGGCTGCCCATGAGGAGCCAGCTCTTGGGCTAAGTGAGCAACGTGCTGCAGGCCCTTGTTCAATGCTCTTCCCATCCTGACTGTGTACCAGCCACACAAACAGGACATGGAGCTTGAGGGAGGCTTCCAGCGCCCAGTTTGCTGCTGGAGGCCCGTGCAGGACCTCTGTGTGAGGTGGCTGCTGAGCAGACTGGTACAGAGCAGGATCTCCCCTGCAGCCAGGGGACAAGCCCTGCTGCTCTCTCCACCCTGCAGCCCAAGCATGGCCACATGGGATCCTGCTTCTAAGCCACATTCTGTCTGTGCAGCTGGATGTCCACCCTCAGCAACAGCAAGGAGGCGGCACTGAACGTGACCTTCAATAGGGCGCAGGGCAGAGAGGAGAGCAGCCAGGAGACACTGACCCGGGCCATCATCGAGGAGGTCAGAGGCATGCCTGGGAACAGGGAGTGCTGTGACTGCTCAGCCCCAGGTGAGAACTAGGCCATGGCCATGGGGCTGCTATGTTTCCTCGCACCCTGGACAGGCAGAACTCTGCTCTGACCTCCACTGCATCCAGCTCCTGAAGACCCTCAGGCATCTGGAGTCTTGCCCTTCCCCTCTGCCCTGCTGAGGAGCTTATGCCTTGGGGTAGTGGGGGCTGGTCAGGAGGAGAGGCAGGAGATGCACGCAGCCTGGTGGACTTGTCTCTACAGATCCCATGTGGGTCTCCATTAACTTGGGCATCCTGATCTGCATTGAGTGCTCTGGGATTCACAGAGAGATGGGTGTGCACATCTCCTGCATCCAGTCGCTCTCTCTGGATAAGCTGGCGACCTCTGAATTGCTGGTAAGATGCTGCCAGTGTGCTCTGTCCTCAAGCCTCCCTCTGCTTCTGTTGTGGCCTTCCTGAAACTAAGTTAATTCAGTGGGTTCTTCACCTGTTAAACTGACCCATACCCACCTGTAATTCCCAGAGTTTATGGTTATTGTAGCAGGAATTGTCATCTTCAAGAAGGAGAGAAGGGAATCATTTCACTATTGCTGTGTCCCTCAGCCCCTTTTCTCCATCTCTGTCTGGTGCAGGGGAGCTGTGGGGCAGGGCCAAGGTTGAACTGGGGTAGAGCAGATTGTGGGGCTGGCAAGGGGTTGGAGACTTTGCATGAGGCTGTTTTGGGGCCACGATGCTCCAGGTGCTCATGGACTTGGTAGGGCAGTGATGGGAGCTTGCTGGCAGCTGATGAGCATCAGCACAGGGGATGGGAGTGTTCAGCAGAGATGATTGCTTGCCCAGATCTGAGGCCAGGGGTCAGCTCTGAGACTGGTTGCACTGCTGGAGTTGAAGCTTGCTCAGCAGTAGCGTCAAGACAGAGCCTCTGGCCACTGGGCACACACATCCTGGCACCCCTTGACACCCCCTTAACACCTAGTCAGGATCTCAGCCTGGAGCTCCTTCTCCTCCTGCCATGCGTGTAGAGCAGCTGCATGTTCTGTGTCACCTCTAGCTTGGCTGTTTTGCAGCTGGCAAGGAATATTGGCAACTCTGCCTTCAATGACATCATGGAAGCAAATCTCTCCAGCTTTTCCCTGAAGCCCACAATGCACAAGGACATGTGAGTTGCTCTGCAAGAGCTGTTTTTTGTGGGATTTTACATATGGGGCCCTCACCCATAAGCATGTGCTCTGTGGTCCTGCGTGCTCCCCACAGTGACCAGGCACATGGCACTGCCCAATCTCCTCCCTAGACCATAACTTCTCTTTAGAAGCAATTTCATAAAGCCCAGTGGGAAAAGTTTGATAAAGGAGAGAAGAGTGAGGAATCAGCAGGACAGCTCAAGGATTGGCCTTGAGATCAGGACAAGGATTGAGGAATTGGTTCTGGAAAGGGAAAGGCAAGAAGAAAACCATAAAAACACCTACATGGAGCTGCCAAGCAGGATGGCCCTGGCTGCACATCACCAAGGCAGGAAAGGGCAGGAGGGTGGCGTGGAACAGGGATTTGCATGATGCAGAGCAGCTCACTGTGTCCAGTCGCTGGGGCCCAGGGCTGGTGGGATCAGCATAGGCATTGAGAAAGGATCTGTGGAGGGTGCAGGAGCCACAGCCCTTCATCCTGGAGCACCCCAGCCTCTAGGCTCTGCAGAGGACAGAGGAGCACTAGGGTGGCATGGCTGGGGGCTTCCCCAGGGCTTAGTGCCATAAATCTGGGGTGCAGCAGAGCTCTTGAGGGAAACATATAACTGGGGAGTTTATTATCAGAGGCTGAAGGGAATTCCAGGAGGCTGGAAAACAGGCATGATTAGGTTCCATTATAGGCATGTAAGTCTTGACTAGGGCATCATTTAGACAGTGTGGACCTACACTGTCATAAATAGATGGATAAGGAATTGCATTTGGCCGGGAGAGCAGGAAAATACAACTAGAACAGTGTGGTCAAGATCCAAGTTGCCACATCCACCCTTCCACTTGGGTGCTGGGGAAACACAAACTGCATGAATTTATTAATTCAGCTCTTCCTCAGTGGCCTTTTCTGTTTGGAGCACTCCTTTGCCCCCAGGGCACTGGCAGCCACCCAAGATCCTCTGACTGGCCACTGCTTCTGCTGTTCTTGACCTCTCCAGGAGGAGAGTCCCAGCTTACTCATCCAGTTCTTCTCTAGAAGTTGTTCCTGACCCATGGATACTCTTGTCTAGTTCACACCACATGGTGTTTCCTAGTCCTTGGGATTTCTGCTCATTCCCTTAATTCTCGCAGAGGGGTCTGAAAGGCAAAAGTTCCATCAGGGCTGGGGAGGAAGGGAAGAGAGTAGGAAACATCACCAGGATGGTGCATAAATACTCAGTGCACCCCTGAGCATCTACCAGCTGGGAAGGGTGCTTCATCCTGGAGCAGAGAGGATGGAGGGCGTTCTGGACAGCAGTGAGTGCCTGAGAGAAGGGGAGATTTCCTTCCTGCTGGAAGGGTTAGGATTTCCTTCCTGCTGGAAGGAAAGATCCCCACCTTTCCCGTGGCTTCCCACAGTGGGTGCAGGGGTCCTCTCCCCCAGCCATGGCAGTGCTCACACTTTAAATGCATGGAAGTCAAATTCTTGTTTAATTATGTAACTGCAGGAGAGGGAGATTTAATAAAATCACAGTGTTTTGTAAGAGTTATGAATGCTGCTGCAGAGGTGTTTGGGGAATGTGACAGAGAAGGAAAAGGTACTAAACTGCCTGCAGGTCTGAAGGAGAGAGAGGGAAGGTGGCTGGGGCAGCAGGAGAGGAGAAGGGTGGCCCTTGGATACTCACTGGGTCACTCTGGCCCCTAACTCTCTGGTTGGTCTCTGCCAGGGCCTTTCGGAAAAATTTCATCATTTCCAAGTATGTCGAGAAGAAATATGCCAAGAGGAGACCTGCTGTTCAGTGCTCTGGCCTCCCAGAAGCCGTAAAGAACAAGGACATATTTTCTTTGCTCCAAGCATATGCAGAGAATGTGGATTTGAACGAGCCTGTGTTGGCACATCTGCAGGTATGTCCGTCTTGTCTGTGTGCCCATATGGCAAACAGCTTTGCCATCCCCTGTTCAGCCTGTCCATAAAGGTCCCTGTGCTGGGGCGGGGAATAGAGTGTTCTGATGAAAATGGTGTTTTCTGTGAACCAGGAACAACAGGTAGGCTCAAGCATCATGGGAAAGGGAGGTTTTTCTGGCTGTGACCCCACAGCTCTTCTTGTGCTCTGTGTGAGGCGGGCAGAAGTTATAACAAGCCTGAGGCTTCCCAAAGACCAATTTGTAACTGAGATCTACTTGTAAACTGCTGAGCGGATTTCCTCAGGACATCCAAGTCTCACTTTAGGCTGCAAGATCAGGGCAGCATTCTTTCCTGCCAAACTACAGCGTCGGTCCTTGCTGTAAGCACAAGAAGAAAGCACAGCCCTAATCCTAGGAGCTGCAGGCACATCACTGTGACACCCACTCTTCCAGCAAGAAAGCTAAGTGGGTGACCTCCAGAGTAAAAGCAAAGGAACAAAACACTGCAGTGAACCAGAAACACCATCAGTATGGGCTGTCTTGGGACAAAATGGCAAGAGGGAAGGAGCTGTTGCACACCCAGGGGCTCTGGTGAGATCAGGGACTCAGGAAAGTTCAGCCACTGGCCTGTGCAACCGTTGGTTGCCTCAGTTTCTAAACATGAAAAGGAGAGGATAGATTCTGCTTCATAAAGCCATGAGCCATGGCTCTACACATGTTAACTAGGTTCTCATCAGCCTTGGTGGGCTCTGAAGAGACAGTCATCTCGCAGGGATTTTACATGTGAAAGGACAGTCCCTGAAGGACAGCAGTCCTATGTGCAGTGGTGGTGCAGCAAGACATGATCTCATCCTTGCTGTGTTTTTCTTGGTTACAGGAACCTGGGGAGACTGTTCTCCACCTGGCAGTGCTGTTGTCTGATCGAACCTCCTTGCATATTGTTGATTTTCTTGTCCAGAACAGGTAAGCTCATGATATGCAATCAGTTTGTTACAGCTAAGCCATGCTAGTGAAAGGTCCAAGGTCTCCAAAATGCTCCTAAAAAAGAGAAGAATCATCAGGACAGGACTCCCAGCAAATGTGCCTTGGGCTGGGCTTGGGGTAACTAGCCCTAGATCAGAGGTGCCTTGGGTGCCTCCTCTGGGTTGAGGTGTGACAGTGCTGGTGGCCACCTATTCTCTGGGCAAGGTGGGAAGTAGGATGCGTGCCAGCACCAGGCAGGGTTGGCTGTGGCTGGGACAGGTAGGTCTTCCCAGGGATGCTGACATTACCCACCCTCTGCCACAGTGGGAGCCTGGCAAAGAAGACAGCGGAGGGTAACACGCCACTTCACTACTGCTGCTCTCACAACAAACCCGAGTGTGTCAAACTGCTGCTGAAGGCCAAAGCCAACATCACCATCAGTGAGTGGCTGTGGGATCCCCCACACAGAGCGTCTTCTCAGTTTTTCTCTGTAAACACCTCCGTAGCCTTGCTAAAAAGTGCTCAGCAGTGCTTGTCTGCAGCTGGGAAAAGGCAGGTTGATAACAGCATTGGGTGGGGACCCTGCCTGTAGGGTGACAGCCTCAGCCCCAGGCTCTTCTCTGCATGTCCAGGGAGGATCCCTGCTCTGACACTCTTCTTAGTTGGCTCTCCAAGCTCAGCAGCATTCACAAGCTGGTTTGGGGTACACATGGACCTCCACCAGTAGGATGACAACATCTCATAGGTTCCTGCTCTCAACACCCTGGGACCGAAGTGGCGGCTTTGCTCTCCAGCTTGAAGTAGGGGATGCTTCTGTCTGCTCCCCAGAGAGGAACCATCTTGCCCTGGGGTACGCCAGGGAGCTCATTCTTCTGCCCTACTTGTCCCCCTCTCAGGTAGGCAGCCACAAACCTGATTGTGACTGGCAGCTCCATGGTGGAACTGCACTGGCTTGGGCTCACTGAGCTAGCAGAGCCCAGCATGGCTTGAGCTGCTCTTCCACACGCAGCACGTGCACAGCAAGAGCCAAAACAGGTACTTACCTTATTTTCAAAGCCAATAATGCAATGCTGGAGAGCAGGTGGGAGGGCTGCCAAAGTGCTGCTTCAGAGGCAGTGTGTGCTTGTGCTCTGGAGCCCAGATCACAGGTCCAACCATTTATAAAGCCCATGAACCTCCTCTTCACAATACAGAAGTGAACTTTAAAACTAGGATCCTGGGTGAAATGGGAGTGCACAAATCTTTCCACCTTCTTGTATCAGCTGAGCTGGTAGGTGCATCGAGCCTTGCCTCCTGGGATGGTCCTGTTTCCTGCTCCAGGCAATGTGGTGGCAGTCCCTTGGAGGGCAGACACTGTGGTGGGGCAGAGGGAGTTGGCTGCATGTTCTCCAGTCACACAGTGATTTGGCAGCCAAACTTCTCACTGCCTCAGCCGTGCGGGACACAGCCATGCCTTACCTGTCCTTACCACCACTGGTACCTCAAGCACCTCTAGTCCAGACCCTGCCGGACAATGCAGACCCTGCTGCTAGTCTGGGCATGTTCTGTGGTCCCTCAGGGTGCAGACTTCTTACTGTTTCCTTCCTCCACCCTCCCACTTCCCAGAGTCCACCCAGCACACCCCTCCCCAGACGGACTGTGCTGCAGCACTGCAAGGAGGGGTTTTGCAGAAATAATAACGTTGGAGTTACAGCAACACCATCACAGGTTCCACCTTCAGACCTTGCAGGAGTGGAAGGGGTTTTAGTTTGAAGTGAAACTGAAGTAAAATGATTGTCACTTGTTCACACTTGCACTCATGCCCCTGCTTCCAGGTGCTGGGACCTGGGTGTCTGGGCAGTCTGTGTGTCCACCAGGCATCAGGACACACATACTGGGTCTACACCGATCTGTCTCTGTGGTGACACAGAGGACAAGGGGTGCCATCTCTGGACTCCCCCTCTGGTTTTGTAGCCTTTAGGATCTAACAGTGATTGTGCTCTTCTGTCCCTCTGTCTTCTCCATCTCTATGATTCATCAGGATTTACTTGTGCTCCTTTCCTGGGTGTCTCAGCTCCTGCCCTCTTCATCTTTGCACCACCATCTCGTAATGGCCTTAGCGTTTGTCATGGTCTAGGTTTAGGCTGTCCTTTCCTTTAGGCTTATTTGCCCACAGATGCCCCGAACGCAGCACTGCTCTTCAATTTGCTGAGCACAGTGTGGGCTCATGGTGTTCAAGACTGCTATTTCCACCCCCCCAGCTAACAAAGCAGGAGAGACGGCCCTGGATGTTGCCAGGAGGATGGGACATCCGCTCTGTGAAGAGCTGGTAAGATCCTGTGTCTCATCATCGCTCCAGTTTCAGGACACGTCCCAGTAGCATAGAGCAGCAGAGGACCCACACCTATGTGGACGTGTCCTGCAGGGTCACCTGTGCCCCTCAGCACTTCCTTTGCCAGTGTGGGATGTGGAGGGATCCAGCAAGTGCTGGCCCTGCTGGCCTGGGGTCCCTCAGGGCAGAGTGGTTTGGGACAGGCCAAGCAGGGGGTTGCACAGTGCCTGGGCAGGGGGACCTGGAGCTGCACTGAGACTGCATGGGGTGAGTGCCTCTCCTCAGTGAGTCCAAGTCTTGCTTCTGCGGAGTCCTGATCTGCGTGTTCAGAGACCTTTGCAAAACCCCCTTGCAGCTGGGAAGCACCACTTACAACTTGCAGACTTTGAGTGTCTGGGCACCCCATGGGCAGGTGACTGGAGATGGGGCCAGCACCTTCCAGTGGGGCTGGTAGGGCAGGACAGAGCTGGTGGGTTCTCAAGGAGCTCCTCTATGCCCCAGCTGCTGCAGGCCCAGAGCAATCAGTTCAACCCCCATGTCCACGTGCTGTATGAGTGGTGGCTGAGCCAAGATGACATGTATGAGAGTGATGAAGACCTGGATAAGAAGGTGAGGTCCTGACAGGCTCTGGCTTGGGGCCACATGTGCTACAGCTGAGCCCTGCTCCCACTGTACTGGAGTGGGCTCTCCTGTCCCTGCCTCTGCCTAACCTGCAAATGCCTCTTTCCCAGCTGGGTCCTGTGAAGAGCGGGTCTGCCCATCCCCAGAGCTGCTACCACCCCCCTGCTGTTGCCCCCAGGCTGGAGGCAGCAGGGGCAGTGCCCTGGGTGGGATGGCCAGACACCTGCCCATTCCCAGCTGCCCATTTCTGCATCCTGGAGGTGCCACCAGCCCCCTCCTATGCGCCTCCATCCCCCCCGGAGCGAGCAAAGCCAGGTAAGAGCCTGTGGTGGGGTCCTGCAGGGTCTGGAAGGGTGAGCTGCTGCTGCTGCTGCAGCCTGGCTCCCTCAGCAGAGGGTGGTCTGGGAGGGAACTGGGCACATCTTTAGAGACAGGACTGGGAAGATAAAGCTGCTAGCAGAAATAGCAGCAGCATTGCAGTCCTGCTTCTTAGCAAGACTGGCTCCCACCATCCTTGCCCAGCCTTTCCATGGTGGGTCCCACCTCCAAGAGTCTGCCCTGCTTTCTGGGAGACTCAAGTCCTGCCTGACATCCACTCTGCTGATTCCAGCTCTGCTTCAAACCTGATGCATTTCTCAAGTCAGACCTGCAAGCAGAGAAAAGAAAATATCTGCCCACATATTTGTGCCCATTCTTCTCTGGCGCTTGCTCGAGGAGCCCTGCTCAGGGCCAGCTTGCTGCTAACCCTGGTTTGTTCTTGCTCCATGTTTAGCTTCCCAGGGTGTATATCCACCCCTCCTTGCCAGCTCGTCCATCTTTGCTGAGGACACAAGAAGCAAGAAGAGCCCACCTCTTCCTCTAGGCACCAAGGACAAGCACACATCCTCAGAGCCAGCACCTTGGGTACTGCTCAGCTCTGAGAAGCCCAGCCCAACCAGCCTGGCTTCAGGTAATGAAAGGACAGGCCCAGGAGGAGTCAGACCACATTGGTGAGAAGGACCTGCTGGAGGTCTGCAGTCCAGCAGCTGCATTAGGTCAGGCTGTCTGTGGTGATGTTTGGCTGAGCCTTGTTCATGGATCACGGCCAGAAGGCCTCTTGCTTGGGTGCGGGGCTGCGAGAGCTGCGGCACTGGACAGCATGCTCACACCCAGGCACAAGGGTGGCTCCCTGCACTGGTGCCTCCAAGGGCAAGGTTGTTCTGGGGTTTGCTGTTGGAGATGCTGAATTTGAGGAAGAGAATGATCCTGTCCCTGTGTTTCCAGCAGTGTATTTGTTGCCATGGGTGCCCCATGGCAGAAAGATGGCCCGCTCTCCGCACCAGGGCAAGGTGGCAGGCTTGGGAGGGAGGTAGTGGCTTGCATAACACAACCCTTTGACAAAGGGGTGAGTAGTGCCAGGAGCAGCCCTGGGTGCTCTGGGATGGAGGTCTAGCCAGCTGGAGCCTCCAGGTGCCTCTAGGAACCAGCCTCATCCCAGCAGAGCTCAGCAGCATGGGGGGATGGAGGCTGCCAATCACACAACCCATGGCAGCTGCTTCCTTACTTTGGTGCTGCACTTTGGAGCTGCACAGCCCATCTCCCACCTCCTGGTAACATGCTTCTCACTCCAGCTTCCGCTCTTATGTCCTTCTGCTTCCTGGCCACATCCCCTTCTGCAGCTGCCCATCTCCACCTCATCTCCAGTCCCGCCCCCAGACTGATGGGTGCTTGTTGCCCACACTGTACCATGGAGGAGGACCATGCTGTACTGTGTTGCCTGACAGTAGTGGTTGCTGTTGTCTACTTGTGATGAAAGCTGGGAGGAGGTGACCAGCATGATTGTGTCACAGGTGCCCTGAAAGCCATGGACCTTCTCTGCACATCTGGCCCCAGCAAAGCGGGACAGCCTGGCCTACAACAATTCCTCCAGGAGCCAGATCCATGTTCTGGTCATGCCTGCAATGTCCCATCTCATCTTCCTCGGAGGAGCAGTTTGGTAGGTAGCCAGTGGCTAGGGTCAGCTTAGCTCCCACATCTGTCCATATTTATCACCTTTGGTTTTGAACTGAGCTGAAGTTCGTCCCGGCAATTTCTTCTCCCAGCTCTTCTGCTGTGCCTCCCTGGAATTAACATCTCCCTGCTAGATGCTGAGAATGGCACCAAAATTCCTGTAAGGCTCCACTGCCTTTCGAAGGAAACCTTGTTTGTGATTTTGGGTCGTTGTTAGGTCAGGGTGCAGTTTTGGACACAAAGAAGGGTGCAGTGTCCACACTGGCCCAGCCTCTCTGTGTTCCAGGAGACCCCCTTCTCCCTGAGGACGTTGTGTAGAGGCAGAACCCTTCTGTTAGGGGGATGTTGCTTGGTCCTGGGGTTGTGCTGAGCAGCGCTGCTGACTTCTTGCACTGACCTGCCCAGAAAGAACCAGGACCCCAGACAGTGCAACTGCACATGCCACAGGCCTGGGGCAGAGGACCAGGTGCCTCTGGAAGACACCTGCTCCAGCAGAATGAGTCCCACCCAAACTCCCAGCTGGTGACCTGCCACTTTTGTTGTCCCTCTGCACAGGAAACCTCCCAGTCTGTCATCCTTGCTCCTCACATCTTTGCCAGGGGCTTTGAGAGGGAGACATTAGAGCTATTTTAGTTTGTGTCTGATGAAGGAGGCTTGACAGTGCTCTCGCTTGCTTGCAGAACCGCCTGCTGCTCCGCAGGGTCCGCGCTCTCTATGACTGCAGTGCTGACCGGGAAGATGAGCTGACTTTCTGCACAGGCGAGATCATTGTGGTGGCTGAAAAGGAAGATAGCAACTGGTGGGTGAGTGAACCTGTGTATGCTGCCTGGCACTGGGATGCACATGATCCCCTCTCCATCCATCTCTTGACTCTGTCCCATGACTGTTGCACCCATCGTCATCTCCTGCTCTGCAGATGTCACTCCGCCCTTCATCTTTTCCTTGGTGACCAAAGGCAGTTGTTATGGAGCCAGTTCCTCATCCCCATGAATGCCCTTGTGCCGTGCTCCACAATTCCTTCCTTTCTCCCTGCAGAAAGGGTGGATTGAAGGACAACCTCACAGGCAAGGTGTCTTCCCCGCTTCATTCGTTCACATGCTCAACGAGTAGGAGCTGCTTCAAGAGGGAAGATCTGATCAGCTGCTTAAAATGCAAGTCCCCAAGCTCTCACCTGCGCCCAGAGCTGCAAGCAGAGCCATGCTGGCATGCAGACCCCAGGGACAAGGGCTTCTGCGGAGGGCTGAGCATGCTGGCACCTTCAAAATGGAAACGAGTGCTGTGGAGCCAGCACCGCTGAGACCCTGTGGCATCCCTAATTCCTGCTACCCAGGTTTCACTGTTTATGCTCCAGAAAATGTGCTCTGTGGCAGCTCAGGGCACTGGTCCTTCAGTGTTTGGCCCCTCCAGCAGTGGTGGAGAGGCCCTTTGAGCCTGCCACAAATAAATACCAGCTTTTCAGTGCTCTGTGTTTTGCAGGGTTGCTCTAGTTCCAGTTTCTAGATTCTTGTTCTTCACTGCTCTCCCTCAGGCACCAAACCTCCTTACAGGCATCAGAGGAAAGAGGGTTGACCTCCTCTTGGATAAAATTGCTCACAATTCAGCTTGCATAGCTTTTCCCCCCTGGCTGTGCTTTTCCAGCTGCTGAGGCACATTTCACAGCCTTCCTCTGTCCTCTCTGAGCCAAAATCCTGGACAGATGAATAAAAGAGGTAAGGCTGTCCGAGGGCTGGGCACTGCTGGAGGAGGGATGGCAGCCCTGACCTCCCTCGCAAGGCTCCTTACGTCAAACACTTCCTCATCCTGTGGCGGGCGGTTGTTGCAGCCTGCAGTGAGCACTGGTGAGGCCATTGAACCCTGAGCGTTGGCTTTGCCCGGCCCTGCTCAGCGGCACTTCCTCTGAGGAGGTGAGGGGCCCTGGGGGAGGCTTCTGGTGGTGTTCCTTGGGGCTGAGGGGGAAGGGGGACGTGTTTGTGGCCACTGGGCACTGCGGATGCGGCAGCGGCATGGCTGCGGTGCAGTGGCCTGTGGCTGATGGGGCTGGGTTGGGGAACCTCAAGGTGAAGGCACCTCTAGGCACAGGGCTGGGGGGTCGTTTCAGCCACCGTGGGGGTGCAGAGGCAGTGGAGAGGTCCCAGCCACAAAGCAAGGAGACAGGGCCACTTAACCCTGCCTGGCCAGAGCCTTGCCCTCCCTGGTGACAGGCAACTGCAAAAAGCTTCATGAAATATTCACCGCACTAAGTCCCCTGGTTCTGGGCTTAATGGACCTGCTGGCGCTGGCCATGCAGCCTCCAGCTCCCTTGTCCCCCTCCATGGGCTGTGGTTTTAATAACCACCAAGGCTCCACGAACTAGCCTGAGGGACTGCCGGCTCCTGGCCCACCTAGCTTGTCAGATGAATGCTTTTTGCCTCTACTATGGCAAATGCTCGTGGCCACTGCAGAAGGGGAAGAGACTAAGCCATGGGGATCCATGGCTGCCAGCAGTGAGAGCACTGGGGGCCTTCGGGGTCCCCTCAAGGCTGTGAGGGGAAGAGCTGGTGGCTGCTGCCTCCTCTCTTGAGCATCCATATCTGTGTTTCCAGAGCTCTGGTGGTGCCTTGATTGTGCTTCCCTTCAGCCCGCTGAAGCCACCTAGGACCCCAATTCCTGTCTCTGCTCCTTGCCTGGACCTCCAGGAGCAGCACAGCGAGCAGGTAGGTCCACACTGCAGGAGCCACAGAAAATGGTTAATGTAGAGAAATGAAGCCGGTGCTGACTCATGGCCATACATTGGCACCCGGGGGACTGGGGGAAGCACAGGGTGCTCCTGTGAGGACAGGAAGGAGAGGTTTCTCTTCTTTAGCTTTCCCACTACAGAGGAGACACACACACTGCACCATCACCACCACCCCCACTTCCCTTCCCTCCCAAAGCTGATACAGTCGCTTCTGACCATGGCTTGGAGGCTGTCCCTCCATCCTGGCTCCTCGTTCTTACCTTGGCCCATGAGAGCCAGGTCCTGAGAGGCTGAGCACTTTGTGAACACCCTGAGGACAAGAAAACCCTTTTCCTCTCTCACTTTAGGTTTACTTGCATGCAGAAATGTCACCTAAATATGGGTGTTTAAGAAAGGTTCATGCACACAGACAACAGTCAGTACTTCCTGCTTCTGCTTCCTGGCCATAATTCAGTGCCCTTGAAGCTGCAAAACCCCAGGGCTACTAAGGAGGGAACATCTTGCCAGCTGCACGGTGCCTACATGGGCTCAGCAGCAGCTGGGCTGAGGGGCTCCCATGCCCAGAGCCTGCTCCTCAGCACCAGCAGGCATGGGGAGCCAGCAGCAGCCAAGCTGTCGGCAGACACGCTGCTTCACAGGTGGATGGCTGCCACTCTGGCGGGAGAGAGGATGGAGTCTTGCTGCATTGCTGCTTGTTCGTGGGTCAGTTTGCAGCCCCTAGAAGTGCTGCAGGCAGCAAGCACTTGCTGGGAGCTAGCCCTGCCTGGACCCAAGTAATTGCAGCAGTGCTAGAAGCAGAGCACAGCCATAAAGCCAGTGAACGGTTTTTAAAGGAAATGAATAACCAGGCTCTTTCAGTCCCTGCAGGCTTGGTGAGCAGCCAAAGGGTGTCCCAGGAGGCTGGGCAAGAGGGGTGAGTGCTACTGGTCCTTGTGACATCCTGCTGCAGTGGCAGGAGGGATGCTATGCCAGAGGCGCATGCGGATGGTGCTGGCCCTGTGCCTGCTCCTCGTCCTGTGGCAATGTTTCCGAGCCCCCACGGATGGCCACGGCCCCTTCCCTTGGGCTCCCTCCTTCCTTGAGCCCTCCACTGCCCCCTGCATCACCAGCACCAACAGCTCCACGTGGTTCAGCGCCCGCTATGACACAACTATGGGGCCTCTGCTGACAGGCGCAGCCCACGAGCTCTCCACCGATGTGGTTCAGTGGTGGCTGGTGAGTAGGGGCATGGGTGGGAACATACATAGGGCTCTTCCTGGGCTTTCTGAATCTGTTTGTGGTGGGGCAGGGCCAAGGTCAAGTTGGACAGATGCAATGGAGGATGAAGGAGGTGCAGGGACCAGAGTTCCCCCCGACCCTGAGTTGTCCCACATCCTTTTCCTAATATCCTGTTGGGTTTTTCTGTGCCTTTCCCAGGACTCCACTGGGAGGAGTGGGGCTCTGTCCTGCTTTGGGGGTACTGACAGGGGGGTGCTGATGCTGCCTGTCATTTCCCTTGCTCCCCTAGACCCTGCAGCGTTCCTCAAGTGGCGTCCAGCTCCAGGACATAATTCAGAAGCTCTTCACTGTCCTGGGGGCCCCAACGGGCAGTCTGTGGGACCCATCTCGCTGCAGGACCTGTGCAGTTGTGGGGAACTCGGGGCGGCTGAAGGGATCAGGCCATGGGCTGCGGATTGATGCCCATGACTGGGTGCTGAGGTGGGTGACTTGATGGAGCTTGGCCCCTTCCTGTCTCCCCAGGACCAGGGCGTGCCCCAGTCCCCGGCCACCTTGTAAAAGTCACCAACACAAACCTTGTGACAGCAGGAGTGGGGGGTTGCTGCCGGCCCTGCTCTCTGGGGGACACACCAGCTCTGTGTTGCCCATGTCCCCTCTTTGCTGCTGGCCAGGGTGACCTGGTGTCCCTGCCCAGTGGGCTCAGCAGCCTGGGACTGGAATAGTGTGCACCTTGATTTTAGGATGTGCCTTCCCACTGTGCCCTAGGATGAACAGAGCAAAGATTGCTGGCTTTGAGCAGGATGTTGGCATGAGAACAACCCATCACTTCATGTACCCAGAGAGTGCAGTGAACCTCAGGCCCGGCGTCCACCTCGTCCTCATCCCCTTCAAGCCACTGGACCTGCAGTGGGTGGCCAGCGCCTTCTCTACTGGAGAACTCACACAGTGCGTCACCTTTGGCGACATGCCAGTGTTGCTTGTGCTTTAGAATCTGGGGCTGGCAAGAGGTGGTCCTGTGGACCCTGGTGCCGCTCTGGGGCCCTGGTGCCATGGTCCTGGTGGGATGAAGGGCCCCTGAGGAAGGATGCTGGCAGCCCTCTGCACCAGTTTGTGGGAGTGACCCATCCTTGCGGGGCTCAGGCACCTTGCAGTCCCGTGACACCCATGGGTAGGATCAGGGCTGGCCCCATTGTGGCACCATGGACTTGATGTGTCCCTTCCCAGAGCCTGGTGAGAGGCGGCTGCTGGGCCAGCCCAAGAGCCTGGGGGTGCCATGGGGCCGGATGGCGGCAGACACAGCCATGCTCTGCAAACCGCCTGCTTCCAAGGGAGAGAGGCCCTGGCAAGCAGCGGTGCCTCATGCTCACTGCTGGTCTCTGGCTTTTGCAGCACCTATGTGCGAGTGAAACAGTTCATCACAGCTGACAGGAACAAGGTAAGACCTTGGAGGGCTCCAGCTCCTCCGGGGCAGGCAGGGCTTGTTTTTTGGTGGGGTGTGGGCAGAAGCAGTGAGCAGGACGGCTGATGACTCTGCTGGTCACAGGGGCTGGCCGGCCCATTTTGCAGCATGGTGAGCAACTGATGGCTCCTCCCCTCCCTACTCAGGTGCTGATCTTGAGCCCAGCTTTCCTCAAGTACATCCAGGACAACTGGACGCAGCACCACGGGCGGTACCCCTCCACCGGCTTCACGGCCCTGCTCTTTGCCTTGCATGCCTGCCAGCAGGTGAGCACAGCCAGCAGGGCCAGGCACTGCCCCGTACCACCACCACCGCCCCCCTTGGCTGGGCACCCTCGGGCTGACCGGGCGCCCATGCAGTGATGGCTCTTGATGGCATGTGTGCAGGTCTCCATCTTTGGCTTCGGCGCAGACAGTGAAGGGAACTGGCATCACTACTGGGAGAAAAACCGCTGGTCCGGAGCCTTTCGTAGGACAAGGGTCCATGATGCTGACGTTGAATTCAGCATCATTGAGAGACTGGCAGCGGAAGGCAGGATATCATTCTACAAATGATGCATTGCCAAGAACCTGAAGCCAGGCTGTTAGTGCAGGAACTGGCACCCCTCTGCACTGCCAGCAGATGCTTCAGCTCTTTAGCTTGCTTCGCCCCACCAGCGCTGCCATGTGCCTGGGCTCACCAGCCCTGCAGGCCCTGGGGGCTCAGTGCTGCTTGTGCTGGTCCCACTGGCTGGGCACTGTGAGCGCCAGAAGGTGACACTCCCATGGCACCAGGGATGCTGCATGTGGCTGGACATGGCTCTGCCTCTGCTGACCGGGAGAGAGGATGGGGCGACGGTGGGGCTGCAGGTGGGTGTGGAGCCTGTGAGCGGCTGCACATGGTCACGAAGCCATTGGGTGCAGCAGTGGTGGTGACAGCAGCCACTCACACATCCCCGTCTGTGTGATGGAGCTGAGGGCTGATGACTTTTGTGGGAGCTTCATAGTTCTCTGGGCAGGGGAAGAGGGGCATCTTCCCTTCCTGTCTTTTTATAACTAAGGAAGTATTTTTAAAAATTGTATCAAAACAAGTGAGAAAGGAAAAAAAAAACCAAGCATGCTAAGTCAGAAGATGACAGAATCAAGTACAGGTGAAATGATCTTATGTTGAATAAACTTTGAAAATACACATGAATCTATTCTTAACATTCGCTTTACTTTTTGAGCTCTTACTGCTTTGAAATGGCAGCACCATCTACCTCAGCACCACCCCGCAGAACAAGATTGCAGAACGTGGAGACTGAGCTCCCCAAATGAGGTTTTCTTCTCCAGAGCAGGGTTAGCAGGATGTCTTCCCACATTCAATCACAAACGTCCTTGAATCAGACTCAGCTGTTCCATGGCTATTAGTCACTTGGTCTTTCAGTCTACTAAAAATCACCAGATCTCTCCTACTCATGAGCTTCCATTTTACAGCAGAAGCCAGTATTACTTAACTATTAGCTTCACAGATTTTCTGCCTCTCCAGGTAGAATCTCCATTTCTGTGTCTTCTGTTTCTCTTCTCCATCATATCCAATTTCACAGAATCACCATGGTTGGAAAAGACCTTTAAGATCATCAAGTCCAACAGTTACCTCACTCTACCAGGCCCACACCATATCCTTGAGCACCCTATGTAGAGGGCTTTTAAATACACCCAGGGATGGTGATGCAACCCCTTCCCTTGGCTGCCTGTTCCAGTCTTTGATAAACCTTTCGGTGTAGAAGTTTTTCCTAATGTCCAACCTAAACCTGCCCTGGTGCAACTTAATGACATTTCCTCTTGTCCTATCGGTCGTGACTTGTGAGGAGACCAACACCCACCTCCCTACAACCTCCTCCCAGGCAGGTGCCAGAGCGAGAAGGGCTCCCCTCAGTCTCCTTCAGACTAATCAGCCCCAAGTCCCCGAGGTTTATTCTCAAGACCCTTCACCAGCTCTCACTGAGTACAAGTCTTGCAGTTACCTGCACCTTCACCTTTCCTCTATTTTCTCTAGGTGCTAAGCTGTGTTCTGTTCAATGCTCTCCAAAGCTTTTCTGAAGTTTACAAGTAATTGGCTTTCCTATCAAAGACAAGTGATGAGCTGGTAAGGGCTTAACTGTAGGTTAAACTCCTGCTGCATTATTTCCATTCATTTCCCCCTCCTGATTCCTCTTTCAGATTTAGTTACAAAGCTGCGTGCTCTTCTGAGAAACTCAAGCTGTTCAGGTCACACTTTTTCTTCCTGATAAAAAATATAGATACTATGTCCTCTTCCTCACATTGTAGTAGTAGTATATGACCCTGACCCAATGGATTTAGGAAATATCCTTGTTTCAAATATACTTTTTTTTACAAATCCTTTTTTTTTTTAGTATCCTAGCTTGAAGATTAATCAGTCTCCTTACCTACACCTCCAATTGCTTCTCCTCCTGCTTGAAAAAACACAGGTTTTCATCCTCCCTGGTTTGTAGGTAAGTGCAACTAATTAAAAAAAAACAACCCACAAACTACTTTCAAATTAATTATAAAATAGCTTTCTCTCTGAATTATCTGATCTCACTGCTTACTGTTGGACCAATTGCTCAGACCAAGTTTAGAGTCAAGACCAAAGCAAATTTAGAGCTGAGATTTAAGAGTAATGAGTTTGGTTTGCCTCAAAATGAGGCAGGAATCCACAATATTTTATTTTTCCTCATTATTTTCAAATTTCCCCGAATATAACTTCACACATCAAGCATTTTACTCACTTGTGCAGATCATTAAAAAGAAAAAAAAAAAATCATAATAATATCTACATAATTTGCCACAACGCAGGTGTGTTTTTTAGTTATAGTTTCCAATTCAGTACCAGGGTTAGCATAAATAATTTAATTATTCCTCCAAAATGCTTTATCAAAACACACAGAGGAGGGACTTTATTTGAAAATATAAACAGAGTGAAAGTGAAAAAACACAATCCTATTAAAAACATTAATTAAAACTCCAAACACTTTTTTTTTGTTTGTTTGCTGAAACATCAACTTGCATCTTTGTGCAAGATGAGCAATCCGGAGCAGCTGCCATGCCCCACGGCACAGTAAGCACATCCCACATGCCAGGTCTCACCGTGTTGCCCACGACAGCTGGAAGGAAAGCACTGGGGATTCAGCACATTTCCACAGAGGTCTGGCGTGCAGCATCAGCACACTTCGAAACATGAAGAAAAATTTAAAAAGCTAAGTGGTGTTGCTAGAAAGCTTATTTGATGGCAACTTCCATCCATTCCATGGCTCATGACAATACAGTACATGACTCCTGGAGGCAAACAGAATGTGGGATCTCCAGCATCTCTTTCAGGGAGGGGGACAGAACTGGATAAATATGGACTTACACAAAAGGGTTTTACAGTAGGGTCTGCACAGCCAGACAAGATGGCCAATCTTTATAGCAGCGACGTTCAAGCAGTTCTATCCACAATTTAATGCCAAAGAATGATGGGGCAGTAACGTAAGAGTGGTTGGGGCCATCCAGTAATTCCAAACCTCTCCTCTTGTGCATTCAGAAGATGACTTGTGTTTCAAAAAACCTGTTTAGTTCTCCTTAGCGTTTTTTTTTTGTGCGGTGAGGTTGTTGCTTATTTATGTTGTCTTCCCAAGTTCAATTTTCTTCTGGATGGCACGTGCTGAGTGATAGATCAAGGAGTCAATGAATCCTGCAACTAAAAAGAAAAAACAGATGGATTAAGCCAGATACGCCTCAAAGAACAGCTCCCAGGGAAAGAAAACACAAACCCTCCTGTCAGTGGAAAGGAATGCCAGCTCCCCCAGACAGAAAACAGCTGCTGCTGCTCAGAAGAGTGAGGTCCTCAACTCATCAGGACAGACAAAAGCCAGCTTCCAGGGCAGAGTTGACCATGCTTCTCCAGGGAAAGCTCTTTCTTACAGAGGTAAAAACGAGACAGACCAAGTCATGTGTGTACACTGATGAGTGAGAAGAGTTTGGAGAGGAAGCTGATGCCCAGAGCTTTATGCCATGTCATTACTCTGACCCAGCTTGGCAAGGTGTGGGACACAAGGGCATGTTTCCTATCGCTTGCTCACCTCACAGTAACTTTTAAAAAAAGCTACTTGACCCACTGCTGCCTTGATGGATGCCCTTTATCAGGGACTGCAATCTTTACCCAAGAAGGACACAAAACAAACCAGTAAGTTTAGCTCTTTCTGCAGTGTTTTCCCCAAATCCCTCCAGTACTGAAGGAGTCGATTAATCCAATGCTTGTTTGTGACCACTGAAAAGCTCAGAATGGATCTACTACACCACAAAACCCAGACAACCCTGCATCCACTGAGGTGGCTTCATGGGACAGGAGCCCTGCCAGGGAGGGAACATGGGGTGCCAGTGAACAAAGGTGCCTTTATGAAGCTTTATGTTCTTTTTACTTTTATTCAACATCTCCGTCTAAGGAATAAGTGATTACTTGACTATACACAGACACAGACATTTCAATACTATATAAAGAGTAGCAGCTAAAGTGGCAACTAAGTCTTTTGTATTACTGTAGAATATGGAGTTATGTGCCTTATCATCTGGTCTTTGAGCAACACTTCAGGTGATTGTCTATTGTGGTTGTTTTTGCCCTGAAAATTACTACTTGTGGAATCAATTTGATGCTCTAACACAGTAATTGTTACACAGCTGATTTGATCTGTCCTCTAGAATATAGAGTCTGAACATGGTGTACGGCAGCAAACATCATCAGCTCCTTGTCAAACCTGCTCAGTGCTAGAGGACACTTGTATTTGTCACGAAAATATTTTTTTTAATCTTTTCCCTGAGTCAACCACAGAAATGAGTATTATCAAGTTTATTACAGACAAAATAATAAACAGAAATTCTGTCTAACAGTATCAGGTTAATTCAATATTGTGACACCTCAGGTGACAGGAAAACCTTGCTCATCGAGGTATTACGAGATACAGGTGTTAGATGATACAGTAGCTAGGCCAGTAAGATCTGCTGACCAGACCTCCAGGCTGGCCCTTCACAGCCATGTGAACATCACCGATGGCTTCAGAGCACCCAGGGTTATCAGCTATTCCAGCTAATAAGGCTGGACCAAGGCTGTTGCTCTGTAACCTACAGGGAGTCCAGACACTCGAATGACTACAGGAACAGCCTCCACTTACAGGATCCTGTCTGGCTGTTAGAGCTAATTTTTGTCCCTGCAGAGCACTCACTGGAGCTCCTGTGTCTGGGAACACAGTTTTAGACCTCTGAGATGGCTATGCCCATGGAGACTTGGATTTAAAGATTTTACTGGTTTTGGTTCCACATGAAAGCAACTATCTCCTTGGCCAGCTTAGGTCTCTAAGTAAACCGTACAGATGCATTCATGCTAAGCCACTTTCCATCATATTTGAAAAGGTGAAGTTCCCACTGACTGGAAAAGGGGAAACATCGCTCTCATTTTCAAAGGGAGAAAAAAAGGAAGACCTGGACAACTCCAGCCCAGTCAGTCTCACCTCTGTGTCTGGCAAGATCATGGGAGCAGATCCCCCTGTATGTTCTGCTCAGACACATGGGAAATGAGGAGGTGATTGGTAGCAACTAACATGGCTTCACCAAGGGCAAATCGTGACTGACAAATTTGGTGGCCTTTTACAATGGAGTAACAGCTCCAGTGGACAAGGGAAAAGAACTGATGTCATTTACCTGGATTTGTGCAAGGCATCTGACACTTTCCCACACGATATCCTGGTCTCTAAGTTGGAAAGACATGGATTTGATGGACGGACCACTCAATGGATAAAGAATTGACTGGATGGTCGCACCCAAAGAATTGTGGCGAATGGCTAAATGTCCAAGTGGAGATAAGTGATGAGAGGTGTTCTGCAGGGATCGATACTGGAACTGGTGCTATTTAACATCTTTGTCAGGGATATGGACAGTGGGATCAAGTGCACCCTCAGCAAGTCTGCAGATGACACCAAGCTGTGTGGTGCGGTTGACATGCTGGAGGGAAGGGAGGCCATCCAGAGGGACCTGGACGGGCTTGAGAGGTGGGCCCATGCTAACCTCATGAAGTTCAACATGGCCAAGTGCAAGGTCCTGCACCTGGATCAAGACAATCCCAAGCACAAATCCAGGTTGGGCAATGAGAGGACTGAGAGCAGCCCTGAGCAAAAAGACTTGGGGGTGCGGGTTGATGAGAAGTTCAACATGAGCCAGCAATGGGTCAGTGCAGCCCAGAAAGCCCCAACCCTGTCCTGGGCTGCATCAAAAGAAGCGTGGGCAGCAGGTCGAGGGAGGGGATTCTGCCCCTCTGCTCTCATGAGACCCCACCTGGAGCACTGCATCCAGCTCTGGAGACCCCAGTACAAGAGGGACAAACCTGTTGGAGCAGGACCAGAGGACAGCTACAAAGAAGGGCTGGAGCACCTCTCCTGTGAAGACAGGCTGAGAGAGCTGGGGTTGTTCAGCCTGGAGAGGAGAAGGTTCTGGGGAGACCTTACTGAGGCCTTCCAGTATCTGAAGGGGGCCTACAAGAAAGCTGGGGAGGGACTTTTTAAAACGGCTTGTAGTGATAGGACAAAGGGTAATGGGTTTACACTGGAAGAGGAGAGATTTAGTTTAGAAATTAGGAAGAAGTTTTGCATTCTGAGGGTGGTGAGACACTGGAACAGGTTGCCCAGGGAGGTTGTAGATGCCCAACACTGGATGTGTTCAACACCAGGTTGGACAGGGCTTTGAGCAACCTGGTCTAGTGGGAGGTGTCGCTGCCCATGGTGGGGGGTTGGAACTAGATGATCTTTAAGGTCCCTTCCAACCCAAACCATTCTATGATTCTGTGTATGCGAAAAACTGCATTATTTGAAAACAAAGTGTCCTGTAGCACATCAAAATGAAGTATTATGATAGCTCTACGTCATTATGAAAAAAAGTATTTTATCAAATGAAATATTATAGTAGGACTACACAATCTACAGCATCTTGAAAGCCTGCAGTGCTAATCCCATTCTGATGGCACTCCCATGGCCCTGCAGAACATGCTATATCCCCTCCTGAAGGCTGAAATCATCTCTCCCCATCAAACAGGGATTTATTACCAGCCATGATGACTTTAGAAATAAGATAGCAAATGTCTGAACTTTAGAAAGAATAAAAGATTGAAAGGTGCAATACCTGTAAATATGCCTCCAACAATGGCACAAACTCCCGTGAGAAAGTGTGTAAAGGACCTAGAATGAGGAAAACAACGTGAACAACCAGCGTGAGCTCAGATTCCATCATGTCAGGTAAGTAACAATTAACTAATAAACAGTTTTTAATAATTATCATAATGTTCATCACAGCACATAAGTATACGTTACATAAACATGAATAGCTGACAATGAATGGATTTAACAATTATTCTTTTACTGAGCAGTGCACTCTAAGGAGCTCAATGGCAACACCAGGAGGCAAGTACTGAATTTATAAACCTAAAGGATGGAATTTAAAACCCTAAGATTTTATCAATTTCTGCCCAGATTGAATGCACAGCAGGCTGCTGTAACACAAATACTAAATTCCCAGGCACATGCTAATATATTTTAAGGTATAGACACTGTCTGTGCCTCATTGATCCTAAAGGATTAGACAGCTACAAGACCTTCCATTCCCCTGTGATTAATGGAGGACCTGGAAAGAAGAAAGAGGTTCCACACTGACTACGACATGCAGAAAAGCTATAGCAAATGCAGAGTAAGTAGCCAGGTTGGATCCCATTAAAAAAGACTTTGAGGAAACCAGTCAGAACTGAGAACCATTATATGAAACTTCTGCTCACTGCAATCTCCTTCTCCATCTTGATACTGGATTAAAATGCTTCAGGTAATATCAGAAACACCCCAGTCCCTTTTGGATGTTCACAGGGAGAGAAGGGGCATCTGGGAGCCCACCTTCCTCTCCACTGACTGGGAAGGGGCTTAGATGGCTTTCAGGCACTTGCACTGTTGTGGCTAAGCGAGGACAGGGTTTTAAGCTATGCAAAATGACAAATCAATAGAAGGTGAATGAAATAGCTTGAAATGCCTCTTACCTGTGTTTCTCTGTCAGCTTCACCATCATGGGTGAAAGTTCATATAGCACAAATACACCAGGCAGACCCTGGTCTCCTAGGAGCCCGTTGGCTATCTTCTCATGTCGTGTAACTGAAAACTGGTTAGTCCTTACAACCTAGCAGGAAACAAACACAGCAGATGTTGCTTTGTTAACAAGGAACAGGAAAAGCTACTAAAACCTGAGTTCAGTAAACTGTATGAAGATAGCCCTGCTCACTCACCGGTGGGGCCCTGACAGTGGCTACAAAGGGTCACAGAGACAATCACAGTTCTTTCCGCTCCTTCATGCTGGCTTCAGAAAACAGCATAAGTTTGTCTCTGTTCTCAGGATCTTTTTCTCACCCTGGTATCTCCTCAGTAATTTGTTTATCCTACCTGTCCCCAAAGAAGGGCCTATTCCAAAAGCAGGGCTGAAAATCTAGCCATGCTCTTTTGGAGACTAAAGGAGTTTTTAAACTGGAGACAAGCTGATCTTGGGTTATTCTCCAAAGAATATTTTAGGATCTCCTTGCTGCTTTGATTTCTGAGCAGGCACTATAAGGGATTCATGAGGGACAATGATGAAAATGGTATGGGTGCTTTGATCTAGGTGGGATGAAGGAGGCTGAAATCTGCTTCGCCACCAATAACATTACAAACTGTTAACATAAACTTGTAACATAAAACTGTTACTCTTGCTGGAGTGGTGGTATGAAGAAAGTCGAACGGATTGTGTTGCTTCCACCTGAGGTCAGATATGTTCAGCATCACAATATGAGGAGAAAGTATGAAGGCTTTCACTTGACAAAGCAATAGCAAAAAAAGGTACTTACTTCACCATCTACTTTCATATACACCGTGGGGACCACTTTGACAAAATACTGAAACATCATGGAAGCTGTAAGCAAAGACAGAGACAGACAATTAACAACCAGCGAAGACCTGGAAAGCTTAACTGACTGGTTAGGTAGACACAAGCTGGTGTTGTTCAACTTGTTAGGGAACATCTTTCTGTAAAACAGCTACTGGAGGTTTTCAAGGGCATTAAAGATAATGTCTGACATGGGTTTTCCTTTTGCCACAGTGAATCTCATTCCTCTTCTAATCAAAACCAAAACTACCAGCCCTTTTGGCCTTGACTAAGTGGAAAACTTTCTACAAACCAGTAATCTTGCTATAGTTTTACCAGTACAGATTCTTGAAAATTCTTATTCTAGACCATGAAAACTTTTCTATTTAACAGCATAGCCCTAAGAAAACATACTCAACTCTGAATTATATTCATTTAGAGTATCATCCTTTATCAACTTCAATTAACACTACAGTTAATTCCTGTAGAAGAATGGTTTTTATCGTATCAGGAGATGAAAAGGGAGATCTGGATCAGTGAATAAAAAGATAGAACTCTGTCTGCTGCCTCAGACCAGGCTGTTCCTTCAGTTCTCTTAAGGATAACAGAAGGCAGGAGTCACTTTGAAAACCTATTTTCTATGAAATTCCCTAGAGGAGAAGATTATTGATCCATTTCTACAGAAGAAGTAATTCTTTACATATCTTCAGCTAGTCTGCAAGAAACAAATTTGACCCACAATCTACTTCTCCCACTTCTGGAGGACATCTTCAATCCTAATTCCTCAAGAATTTCCCAGTTGATTGTCTGAGGCCAAGGACGGAAAGCTTCAGCCTACAGAAAGAATTTTACCAGCTACCTGCAGGCCCCTCTCAAAAGAGTTTGCTACTCCACTGAAAAACTACAGCATTATGACCATATCGAGCATTACTTTTATTTTTTCTGTGCTTTATTTTAAGCACCAGCCTTTGTTTTGGGTACAGGAATTAAAATCACTGGTGGAAAATTTAAAAGAATGGATTCAGGTAGGATTAGCAATTGACTTTTCTCCAAGCCTTATTATATAACAGCACCTCAAGTACCTGCAAAGACAAGCTCTGCAGACTTCAGTGGATGTAGGAAAATAACTGATTTCTGCAGCGGCACATTAAGCAGTACGGTCAGGATCTTTCATGGAAAATGCACACAAGCAGGCTTGTGTAAAAAAACAAAGGTTGTAATCTGATCAGCAGTAGCATGAAGAGAGAATTGCCTTTCCTTCTCAAGCCAACAAACTGGAGCAATCTAGAAAAGATCAGCAATATTTTAAACTTCACTGCAGCTATTCAGTTGGGTAGATCAAGGTCAGGCAGACACACCACAGCTCTCCAGCAACTATCAGTTAGGCTTTTTTTCTGTATCCTGCATCTTCTGGTTATGTCCTACTGCGTGCAGTATCTAGACAGGGTTCTCCCTGAACTACACCTGCTGCAGGCATTTAATAATGCCGCGTTGTACCTGCTGCAGCACGTCCATGAAAATAACGATCTTTCAGAAAGGTCACAGAATCAAAACATGCTGACAGATTTGTTCCAGATGAATGAATGGAGGCAGCTGTTCCAGAAAGTGCACAAGGTGGAGATGTCTATGTTTTACCCAATGTTGTTAGGGTTCTTGTTAAAGAGTGGGAACTTTGCTGCTTTTCTCCTCTAACACTTATTAATACAGACACTTAAAAAGAGGTTTCTCTCAGCTGGCTTTTACCTTGCTGTGCAGTGACGTCCGTCCCATCCAGAGGGTTCACAATGCCTGGATAATCTCTTCCAAATGATAGATGCTTGATATAGTGGGTCATATTTATCTGAAACAGAAATGCTAATAACTCAAACACCTGCGCAGCATCCGAGGGGCAAGGTAAGGGGCCTAAACTTAATTATTTGTATATTTTTTCTGAGTGTGGCTCTGGAATTGAGACAGGTCCTCCCTTACTCTGTGGATTCTAAGAGTAAACTCGAAAGTGCTTGCTCTTCTTTTTCATTTTTGGGAGATTTCAAGATACGGAATTTTTCTTCTTCTTGCTGGAAATCCCCAGATCCTGGTGAGCTTCCTATATATATCCCCAGATCCTGGTGAGCTCCCCTATATACAGAGCAGGCTCTTCCACCAACTTCTCTCCCTACCATAGGGGCACCATGCTGTCAGCTGCCTCAGTGGCACAGGTATGGGTGTCATCTGGTTTCCTCCCAGCACAAAGTAAACTCCAACAGAAAAAGAAGCAGTTGTGAAAAAGTCAACCTTGAAAAACTGGGAAGCACAGGAGAAGGAGCAAGGCAGTCTCAGGAAAAGGGGAACAGGCTTGCAAGCAACATGCAAATGTCCCAGAACAGATTTCAGAGCCCTGTGTGAAAGCAGGTCCCATGTTCTGCTCAGACTCATAAAGCCAAATCCAGCTGGAATCAATACACTGGGATCTCAGTGTCGCAAAGGGAGGGAAATCCAGAAGGAAAATAGACCAAGAGAACTAGAACACTCTCTTGGGAACACTTACGTTATCGAGTCCGAAGCTCTGCAGATCATGAACTGTAACAGAAAAATAGTTTAACACCACAGTTCAGACTGTGACAACAAGCACATCTATTTACCTTATTCTGTCTTATAAGGGAGCTCCTCTCATTTCCATCACGATCTAAAGTGGCAAGAAAATCACCTGAGTTTCTTTCTTGCTTGCAGTAGGGCACTGCTGCAATTCCTCTCCTGACATAGACTAGCCACTGCTGGAGTGAAGGAAAGTCACTTTAATTTGGGGTTCCTTCAGATCAGCTATTTCAGTCCTCACTATTCTCAATTTAAGGCAAAAACAAGATCCCAGGGGCAAGCAAAGAAAACTTCACTGTTACCCCAGTTACCACCTGACATATGTAACTCCTCTAACCACTGTATAACAGAGGCACAACAGATCTAAACTAACAACCAAGCAGAGCAAGTGCATTAAAATTACAGGCAAGTGCCCTAAAGAAACGATCAGTGTCTTAGCAACTCTCAGCACTCTTGCTATCAGCCTTGTGACTACTGCCCAGAGGAAGCACAGGCAAAAGAAAAGTCTTTGTGGGGATGGCCTGAGCAGGCTGTTTGAAAACCACTGGTGGGGCCAAGGTGACTGCCACCAGTGCTGGGATTTGGGGAATTGGGCCTGCCCTCTCTGCATACAGCAAGATGACAATGTCAGAGGCACCGCAGCCCCCTGGAAGGGATCTGGCAAAGATATGGGTGATGGGAGGCAATGCACATCTTTTGGTTGGCTACTGAACTGATTTTATGCAATGCCAGAAGCATCAGTCTGAGGATGAAAATACAACTTGATTTCTGGATAAACCTGGTAGGAGCAGTAGTAAATCACACAATCCCCTTAAAGCAGCCAGAGGCTGTGGCACATTTTAACGGGTAAATTCAAGTGCTCAGGAAGCCAGACCTCACCTTTCACCTTAGCAAAGAAAAACACATTTCAAAAATTGTGGGCTATTATTTTAGGAGCTGAGTCAGATCACCAAATGCTGCTCCATTATTAACAGAGATTAGGAATGCTGCACCCTTGAAGGGTTTCTGATATGCAGCCTAGCCCATGACAGGCTGCAAAGCTGCAGAACTGATTGGAAACAGCCTCTCCTTTAAAACATTTATTTAACATGAGTATGCTGTGAACTTTTTTTTCTATTAACATCTTTGAGTAAAACATCAGAAGCTTATATTCTTATAAAACCCTTCCTAAACCCAAGGAGATATACATGCAAAACAAAAGGGAGAGTTCATCAAGTTAATAGTAAGCCTAAACTGTATTTTTAACACTCTGATGTAGGGAGGGGGCCTTGTGTGTCACAGTTAAAGTACTCAGTGCTCAGAAACTAAGGCTGCAGTCATTGGAATTAAGACAACGAAAGAGTTCAGAGCTGCACTGCCTTCAGATATTCCTGCTGCTGTCTCTGACACGTGTGCAGACACATCACTGCCACTAGCACAGTGGTTTGTGTGCCTGTGCTGGCAACTGGATCAAAGAACAACTTTGGCTTTAAAAAAGAAACTTATACTAAAAATTTGGTAATAGATGTGAAACAGTGGCCAGGGAAAGGAAAGAAGGGAGATGTGGCCGTGGGACAATGCTGCACTGTTTTTCTTAACGGTTATCAGCAACAACCTGTTTCATGTTGCAGTATTACTTGCACTTAAGTCCAGAGTTAAGTGGCTCAGCTGCCAGTGAAGTGTCAAGTCCTGCTGCCTTTTGTACAGACACCAGCAGGCTAACCTTCAGTCAGTAACGAAGTTCTACAGAGGTACTGACACTGGTGGACCTGCATTTAAACTGGACCTACCGCCACAGGAATAAAAGTCTTTGACCCCCGTCTTTCTGTTGATGGCTCATTCCTCCTGTCTCACCCTCCTTTCGGTCACAAGCCACATCAGAGACTTTAACAGGCTGAAATGCAAGTATTGCTTGATGTGAGGCTATTCTTCCAGCCGGAGCAGCTCCAAAGTAAGGTTAATCCCACAGCTGCCTCAGCGATTGTACTGGTGCAGTGCAGTGATGCATAGGGAGAAACAGTGATGAGGAACTGGTAGCTGTGCTCCTAGAACCCTAAACAGGATTATGGCATTTATCAGCTTTAACACTTGGCTAGTCACATTCCTTAGCATGTGAAGTGGGAGCCGAGTACTCGTAAGGCCAACAAGTCTTGTAATAGCGAAGTATCAGAGCAATTCAAGGGCAGCACTTGAGAAAGACTAGTCCTTAACTCTCTTGTTATGCTAGGTTTACATTGTGCGTGACCCATTTTAACAGTCATGACTATCCAGAACAAAATTCACCCACAGTGCTCTGCTGTGCCTTCTGCAGATAAAACACCAATTAATTCATTTGTATAAACCTCCTATCCAATACATGATTTACAACTCTGTGAAAAAGCAGGATTTGCAAGTCCAGTTTCTAAAAGAGTCTTCCAAGACTACAGGTTTATCTGGTCACTGAGGATTGTGCTAAGCACATGTCCATATACTCTAGGTTGCAGAAGGTGCATGTCTATATACTCTAGGTTGCAGATATCTATTTAGCTAGCCATAGTGCACTTAACGTAAAACAACAGGCTATTTAGCTTGCTTAGAGAAGAAACAGGATGGGGAAACAGGACATAAGATCTTAAGAGACTGTCAGTTAGGACTGCTATTTCTGAAGAAACAAACACATTCTTTTCATCACTGCAGCTAAGTGCCTAGCTAGGTAAAATAAAGAGACCTGTAAAACATCTTAAGTTTGTTAAGAAGTCTGTTTGGTTTTATATAGCCTAGTCTTCACTGTTTTAGTAACACAGTTTTAAGAACTGCTCTCTGAAGAATTCTCCCCATCTTGCATTTCTGTCCTGAACAACCACAAAGTCACCTTAGACTCCAAAATTCAGTCCTTTGCCCGTAAAACAGGTTAACTGCACTTCTGGCCACTCAGGACTCTGTCAATAAACACACAATGCTGCAGGGAACCCACAGGAGTTACCCAAACACATTGCTCCAAGGTGAGCTAGGACACCAATTTTCAATCTGGGGACAGATTTGCTAGAGGAAAATATCTTAGAGGAAGGAGCACAGCAGCAGGAAGATGAGAGCATAAGGATGCATTGTGAACAGGCAATCGAGGCAGGGAGGACCACAGAAAATACTGCAGTGAAGGAAGGGAGTGAGCAAAGAGGAGAGCCTGAGCCCTCTACCAAATGTTTCTGAATTGAAACATCACTTCAACCTGTAACGACCAGTACTACCTTTAAAAAAAATCCAGTATTTTACAAACCCTTGGAAAACTCCTACTGAGTATTCTGAGATTAGCAGGCTTAGTGCATGAATTCCCAGGAGAAATTCTCTAGCCTGTGGTACAAATGAGATTAAACGATGAGATAATTACTCCATCTGACTTTGGAAGGCAGAAGTCTCTCCTACCTGTCACCACATCCTCCTCAATTACACTGTCTGCACAGAGCAACTAATAATCTGCCAACATGTATTCTTCCATATCGATACATTAACACTGTTTCTGACAAAAATTCTCAACCTTTTCCATCTGGTGACCTCATTTACCACAGAAGAATGACCTGAGATGGCTCTCCTTTTAGCTTTCAGGAAATCTTCTCAAATCCCAGCCTAGATCAACAGCTCCTCCCAAAGGAGGTTTACAGACACAGTAAATAATAAAAATTACATTTGTTCTGTAGTAAAACAGTTTTGGAGGAAAAAAAAAAAGATATAGCAACACTTACTCTCAACAGCGTGCACTGCAAAAATGAGCAGAGTAGGAGAGAAAAGAGAAATATTCAGATCCTTACAATGAAAAGATACAGAGATTATTCACATAGAGCAGCATTTAAAACTTGCACCAAAAAAAGGAGGAGCAACAGCTTTGCTGGTGTGCTTTCTAGGCCATATAAAATTACTCCCTAGCTACCCGAAGGCCTGATATATGGAGAAGCAATCATTTAGAGTGTAACAGAGAAACAAAAATGCAGGAATTAAATGACTAAAAGGAAAAATACAGTGGGATGTCCATATATGTTCAGGGAGCTCTGAAGCAGCATGCCAGATAACACTGTTCTTCAGTCTTATGGTAACAGAAAGGTCATTTTAGAAGCAACCAAAGCTATCCAGAAGTGCACTCAAGGTTTATATTCACAACATATTAACGGTCAAAGCTGGCTAACATGGATTTGTTCTTAATCAGTCCTGTGCTTCTCTCATCACACCTGATGCACAGAGAAGGCAGCAAACCATGAGGTTGTCTTTGCTCATTCTGCTGCAAGATCCCAACAAAGGTGAATACCTGGAAGGATGGGGGGTGGGAGAAATGTATGTTTGGACAGCATACCTCAAAGGAGGTAAGGAACCTCCTTTTTGTTTTGAAAGACTGTTCATGTATATTCAACACTGCATGACTAACCAGTAATTGCCATAGATATACCTCCTCAGAGACAGACCTCTGAGTCCTTCACACAATTTGGATCCACTTTGCCACATGCTCCATCCCTGGTTCTGCTTCTACAGCCACATGTTTTTTCGTATGGAGAAGGTCCGGAGAGCCTCCAGATGGCTGCTTGACAAATGTTAGTACAACTTGAGCTCTGATGGATTATACTCCAGTGACAAATGGAAATGTCGTGTTTGCAGTCTCTAAACCAGACTTGATCTGTCTTGAAAACAGTTTGTTCATCTGCCCCAAAATGGGTGAGACCTTGTGTTTTTCAGCACCAAGACAAACAAGCACTGAAAGGAGTTCACCAGTGTAAAAACAAAAGTCCTCAGCAATGCTGAGGATTAAACAAGAATACTGGCCACCAGTATTCAGTTTGGGGGTGAAAATGGTTAATTCCCTGGCAGACATTACTTTGGGACACAAGTAAGGATGAGCTCACACAAACACCCTGTATGCAAAGAAGAGCAACCTGACAATTTGGATCTCCTCCGCACTGAAACAGTGTCCTTGCCTGATGGAGATTGAGTCCCACATTATTTTTTTCCAAGAATGTTGGTGAGAAGGAGAAGAGCTCAGATGAGGAACTGGTATCTCTAGAAGGCCTGTGCAATAATAACAGCCCTGCAACTAGTAGGGCTCCAGGATAGGAACAGAGAAAGAGGCTGAAGTCTCTGCAGAAAAAAACGAGTGTCACTTGCTCTTGTTGCCAATGAGAACATGCCAAGGGACCTAGAAAACGACAACCATTCTTCAGTCAAAGACCATATATCCTTCTGCAATTCAGCATTCAAAACGTTAAAAAGTATGTAAAATAAGAGAGGCTGTTAGGGGTCATCCATAGTGTCCAAGGATGCCTTCAAATAGATTTCGGCTGTCAAAAAAAAATCTCTAGTAGAGAAGGGAATAAATGGATCCTTAAGTACATGGGCAGATCACGAACGAAGATGTACAAGTGACCAGGGAATCTGTGCTCTTAGAGACATAACAAACTCCCCACGTTTCCAGGAAAAGGTCGGTAACTCTGAGTAGGCCGCTCCTCTGCCAAAACCATTGTTGTCTCAAAGAGCAGCTTCCTTGGTTTTTTTCCTTCTATAATCATCACTACAAATCAAGAGGGAAACCAAAGGTAATCACAAACCCAGTGCTTTCAAAGATAACTTGGTTCCTTCAGCTGGCCTTGTAAGGGTGTAAGAAAACCACAAAATCTGGACCACATACAGAACTGCTTCATCCACAGCAATCTTCCCGGTCACAGAGAGCGTGTCTTTAGGACAGAGGCTATCCTGAATGTTGTCAGCAGCCTGAGCTGCTTTTCTAGGGAATTAAAGGAATCTAATGATACACCCGCCGCCGAGAGCAGCCCCTCGGGCGCGGCCCATCCTGCGGCCGCTCTCCTGTCCCAGCGGCTTTGGCGGGGCCGCAGCCGGCAGCTCTCACGAGAATTAATTATGGATGGCACAACGGCATAACATCAGTTGTGTGAATCCTCCTAGAAAGAATAACTTTGATGACCCGAGATGAGGAATGAAGAGCAACACACACTAAACCATCTAGTAACAATGAAAACCAAGATATAAACAAAGTCTATGCTGCAGAAATACCTCTAGTAATGAAGCGTTCGGCCTCCAACGGTCAGCTGAGAACACAGCACCTCCTTACTCACAAACCAGCCAAGAGGCAAAGCACAGAACAAGTCTTTTATAGACACAACAGGGGTCAAACTTTATCAATTGTTGAGTCTTTCCAGGTTATAGTGGAAATGTGAATCTAGACAGATAAAAGTTGCATTAACCCAGCAGAGTCAGACCTTTCTTTTCAGTTATCTAAAGTTGGAAAAACACCATCCCTCCATTTCCAAATCACATTTCCTTCATGGCCTGGGGACTATGAGAAACCAAAAGGAATGCAAAATTGAATTTAATGACGGTGCAGAACAATGTATAAATATGGAAGTAACACAAAAAGAACGTGAGAACAAAGGTTACATACAAGCATAGAAAAACATCTATGCAAACAAGGGAAGCAAACTCATCTCATCTGGATTTAACATTCATGCAGGTAGAAACAAAACCAAATAAAATGGACAAAACTTTTTTTTTTAAAGAGTATTAGTTTTTCAGCATTTTCAGTGTTGCCAGTTCCTTCAGACACATGAATATTGCATAAAGACAGGAAGGAGAACCTGTGTTACAAGTGAAATGCCAAACATTTACTTTGCCAAGAAAAAGAGAAAAAGGATTCTCAGGAGCCCATCAGAAGTCCTTGGGGCATAAAGATTACCATGGTATAAGGATATTAAAGAAGTGTGGAGTCATCTAAGATTTGGGTAATACATTTTTCTGAGAAAGTTTGAGATGTTAGGGGCTCCATTTTTTATGAAAAAAACCTCAGAACATTTAGAATACCAAAGACAAGAAAATGTGGTTTGAATCTATTTCAGTAGATGTTATGCTATGATGAGATAATGCACTTGCATCTCTTAAGAGCATGAGATTCACAGGCTGCATACTTCAAAACGTCATCAATGTACCTTTGCATTAAAACACATATACCTACCACATTGTCAACAAACAACTCGGAATATCTAAAATGGAGAGCAATTGCTGATAATTTGATTTTGGCAGCTACTCATTAGCATTCTCCTGATTAGGAAAGTAACAGAATTTCGGCTGTTGTACTTAACTAAGTTAGCAAATCGGAATGTCATTTCAATCTTTTTCTTCCTAGTCTAAGACAAGGATCTCTGATCTTCCCTGTCTTAATGGAAGGGCTTCTGCTAAGCCAAAGATAAAGCGTCAAGGTTCATGGATGTGAGAAAAGGGATGAACTCCTCTGAGCACAGATGAAGAGATGGGGAAGGGATGAAGAGATTGAGAGCAGCCCTATGGATAAGGGACTTTGGGGTACTGGTGGGTGAAAAGCTGGATATCAGCTGGCAACATGTGCTTGCAACCTAGAAAGCCAACTGTGTCCTGGGCTGCATCCCCAGCAGCGTGGGCAGCAGGGCGAGGGTGGGATCCTGCCCCTCTGCTCTGCTCTGGTGAGAACCCCCTGCAGTGCTGGGGCAGCTCTGGAGTCCTCAGCACAGCAGAGACATGGACCTGTCGAAGCAGGGCCAGAAGAGGGCTGTGAAGATGCTCAGAGGGCTGGTGCAGGTCTCCTGTGAGGACAGCCTGAAGGAGTTGGGATTGTTCAACCTGGAGAATGCTCCAGGGAGACCTTATTGCAGCCTTTCAGTACTTAAAAGGGGCCTATAAGAAAGTCAGGGACAGACTTTTTAGCAAGGCCTGTTGCAAAAGGACAAGGGGTGATGGTTTTAAACTAAAAGAGGAGAGATTCAGACTAGAGAAAAGGAAGAAATTGTTTACACTGAGGGTGGTGAAACACTGGAAAAGGTTTCCCAGAGAGGTGGCCGATACCCCATCCCTGGAAACATTCAAGGCCAGGTTGGACGGGCTCTGAGCAACCTGATCTAGTTGCAGATGTCCCTGCTCAGTGCAGGGGGGTTGGACGAGTTTGACTTTTAATGCTCCCTTCCAACCCAGCCTGATTCTATGAACTCCCATTATTGTTCTGACCACTGTGTATTTTTTTTATTTATATATATATATATATATATGTGTGTGTGTGTGTATATATAATTAAGGAAGTCCTTCACAACTTAAATTTTACTCTAGAAGTTCTTAATTGCTTTAAAATTCTCCTGAGATACTGTCCAAAATATCCCTTTCACAGATACTGATATTCAGGTCCTGGACTGAACACATTACCTGAGGTTGTTTTAGAGCAGAGCAGCAAAGTTTCGTAGAACAAGTGAGACAGAGACTGCCCAGAAAACATTCTCCTCCAAGTTCTTCCACACCCAAGTGGCAGCACCTCTAGAAAATACTTCTCTATTTGTTCATGATGTTTCTAAACCTCTAACAGAACTTCAACACCCTCCCCATTGAAGCAGCACTATTGTTTTTACAGATAGCAATGCAAAGATATTAAAAGAAAATGGTCAGATATGCTTGGAAGCTAAAGGTCACAATAAGCAGGAAAAGAAAATACTTTACCATGCACGTGAGACTGTTGGAAACTTTTTCCTGGTGCAAAGTGGAAATTTCCAGCTACCTGCAGGAGACAGTAATCATTCATTAAAAGGTCTGAATCTATATAAATAAACCAGTTGTACTGCTGCTTGGATTTTTTTGTTTGTTTAAACAAAATGTACACCATTTTCATAGGTGACTATCGCCATATATTGTCCCAAAAGAGGTATGAATTTCTCCTTGTCCTCACAGGCAGTCAAGTGGAAAGCAATAATTACATACCGATGTTGATTATAACTGTTCTATGCAGATTATTTCAGTGAACAAAAATGGGAAGAAGGAATTAAGGCTATGGGGAAGAAAAATATAAAACAGTATCATAGAAAAGGAGTGGAGACAAAGAGAGTAAGCAGGGTAAGAAAACTCTTAATGCAGTAAACAGCAGTGATCCTATGTATGCATCCATGAAAATAACATGCAAAAATAATGCACTAAACCTACAAAAACCAACCAACCCACCCCCCAAAAACCCAAAAGACAAAGGTTAAATTTTCATCCTGGAATCTGAAAGGAATATGGGTGTTAGGTGCCAGTCCTCACTGAGACTAGCAATCCCACACGCTCTCCCCTGGATGACATGAATGTCCCAAGCTCACATGCTATATTCCACATTCGATGCCTGTGCAAACCTATTGCTTGTATCAACAGCAGAGCTGATGAGAACGGAGATGTGCAAAATTCCAAGCACAAAACAATGACCACCTGAATTTCCCCAGTGACACTCACCCTTGGACCCTTTCTACCTCCAGCATTCCCCTCTGAATTTTTCCTGCTCATCACACTTTGCAGTCGAGGGTCCTGTAAGGGTTTTGTACCCATGACGATGCTCAAATCACAATGTGTGTCTCTGAGTAAAAGGTCTACTTTTCAGAAATATAGTATGTGGTCTCCAGGAAGGGTACACAAAAATATAAAAAAAATCAAGAGTGTGTATTAAAAAAAAAATTTCCTGGGCCTGACTTCTAGAATG
>JAVSBS010001768.1:1922-57359 GCA_033124195.1 Coracias cyanogaster
AATGTCTTTGAGCACGTGATTTGCTGCCTATTTGATAGAAGGTGGTGTCTGGGCTTTGTTACATTCAAAAGTATGAACCTCTTCTGAAAAAAAAAAATCTTCTGTACCATGCTGAAGTGAAGTAACTACAGCAAATTTCAGTGGTCTATTAATTTTTTCCACTCTATGTATTTTGTAGGAGAAAGCAGGTGAGAGTGTACATTTTCTTTTGTTTCTGCAGCTGCAGAACCTGAGGAGTTGTCCTACATATTTCTGGGCTAGAGCATAGCTATAAGTATATTTATCTGTATTTATATTTTTTGCAGCATTTAATGCTATCCTGACTTTTAAGGGACTTCGTGATGAGTATTTTGAGGTGCTTTTGGTGGTGGTGTGTTTGGGTTTTTGTAGCATTTAACAAGCTCCAGTCCCATCGGGGAAACGTCTTTGCGTGCCTGAAGCGCACCAGTGAAGGCAGAAGGACTTTAGACAGGTTGGGAAGTCTCTGTACACAATAGTTTCCTAAAACCAAGAGCAGCTTTCAGAAGCCCTCAGTGCGCTGCTCCTCCCTTCTGCTGCTGCGTGCAGCAAGTGAGCACTGAGCATCTCGCGTCATGACAGCTCGAGGTGTGCGAGGCCCTGCCGTTGTCATGGGAGGTAATGCATTATTAATCCCTCCATTTGATTTCATAAGCTGCTGCGATTGCCATCTAAAATTCATCTGGCTGATGAAAGGACAAGAAGCTCTTCAAGTCGCTGTCTGAAATGTGAGACAATTGGGACAAAGCGCTGCATATGGAAGCGTGTGTTTGGTGCATAAGGTACAGGTCGGGAAGACAGAAGGTATGGGAGCAAGAGAAGAGAAAGCAGAGGTTAGGGCTTCTGATTTGCCTTCTTAAAAATAGTCACAGTAAACACTGCAGTTATCTAGGTGGGCTCTGCTCACGTAGTTGAAATTCACTGTTTCTTAACTAGATATCTTCACCGTGAAAATAGCATTGACTTGAATTGCTTCTGTAACTTGTCTGAGAGATCTGAAGGTAATAATTCATCAGACAGCACTAATTCTAGATTCATAAGAAACAAGTTTAAATATCGGTCTTTGTTTAAAAAATGATTAATCTTTCAATTAGATAGATATCCTGTAGCCCTTTTCCTTTTGATGTGGATCCCATAGTGACACCTTAGCCTGAAAAAAAGTACCTATGGATCTTGTCTCAGAGCGTTCCAAAAGTTTTCAAAATGGAAATGTAAATGGTCAGGGAGGCAGAGAAATGAAGAGACAAACTCAGAACAAAGCATATTCCCTGGCTCCTTGAGTGACCCACCAATATCAACCTCAGGTTGCCCACCATCCTCGCAGCCACCCCAGCTCTGTAGCTACATTCACAGCATAGTCAGGTGTGATTTGGTAGCCACCTTCACGTCATCTGTAGGCCAGTAACTTGGCAACCAAAGGCAGGCTGATGCTACCTGCTCCTCCAGGGGAAGGTGGAAGCAAGTCTGTGCCTCGGCAGCCTGATGGGGATTTTGTGTGTGAGAGAAATTATTGATATTTACTTACGTTATCTTTTGGGTGATTTAGTGGTGTTTAGTTTCTTGGTGCTTTCCCATTCTCCTGTTAGTTCTGATCTTTCTGTTTTGTGGCCTTTCAGTCTTCCTCCTCTTTTAAAATATATTTTAAAATTCTATCTACAGTTTTTTCTCATTACCTCACTCTTCATTCCCCTCCCTGTGGTATTTTATATATTTGCTGAGTTGTGTCAGTGGGTGTTTTAGTTGTCTTGCTGAGAGCAAGTTCTTTACGTTCTGGGACTGATTCTGCAACCCTTTACATTTGTAGCAATCATACCACTCATTGCACTGCAGGCAAAATTGAACTTCCAGAGCCAGTAAATATTTCTTCCCACTCCTTTGCCAGAGATGTGGGATGAGGTAGCTGCGTTTATTGAGGTTGCCACTTTTTGGTTGTTGCCTGGCACCCCATCTCAGATATGTGCTATTTTAATAGAGGATTCTGAGTGCTAAAAGTCATGTTTCTGTTAAAGGAAAGTTTGTTCTGCTTTTTGTGAGTCTGGTCAAAATTGAGTCTAAGAATTATTGTCTATTGTCATTATCCACTGCTAGCTCATGGCAGGAAGAACTGCTGCTGCTTTCCTACAGCGCACATCAGCATCAAATGCCACTTAGCGCTTTTCTGATGCTTTTATATTGAAAGCCTCTCCTGTTATTCAGGACAACACCTTAACCACCTGGTTAAGCCTATTTGGTTTTAGTCAACAAGTTCTGAATGAAGATACTTTTTAAAATCAAACCCCAAGCTCTGATAAATTGTCTCACGTCCATCCACTCTTTGCCGGTTTCTAGTCTTACCTTGCAGACCTGTGTGTTAATGAGTTGTTACTCGGGCTAGTTGCCTGGGCAAGTGTGATAACAGGTACTCATTTTCTGGTGAAAATAAATTATATTTGGGGTCTGACTGCACAACACAGATAGGCTTTCAAGTTCAATATGTAGAATATGCCTGCTGTCTGTGGATCAAAATAATTTATAGAGTATTGGTAGAGGTTTTAGCTTTTTTAACAACTTCTGGACCACCTAAAAACATCCCAGCTATGGCAGAGACATCTGTGTAGTGACTTAAATCGTAGCTAGAACAGAGCTTTAACTTTTTTAGTTTTCAAGAAGTAGCATGCTGGGATTAGGCTACCTGGAGGACCGGTGATTTTCAGTATTGCTCTTTTGCTTCTTCAGCCTCCGTTTCCCAAAACATAGGCTGATGTTCCTCCATGTCTTGTTAATCATGTTTTGGGTTTTTTTACCAATAATCTGAAGCTTTTTGATGACTCTTTATGATGATTGAAATCTTCAGGCTTTGCTTTTTTGCAACTTAATCACCAATGACACAGGTACCTCCTATTATACACAAATGCTTTAGAGGCACAGTCTCATTATTTCTTACATGCTCTGAACAATTCTTTCTGTAACTTGAATGGATTGCCTTTTAATGCTATTTTTTCACGCCCTGACCTCCTCTGAGGTCTGCATTTAAAGCAGTTTCCTAAGCAGGCCTTTGTAGCAGTGTAGTAGTTTGCCTATGGCTATTGATTTTTCTCTTTCTCTCTCTCTTTTCCTCCCATCCCCCTTTTATTCTTTTCTTTTTTCTCTTTTTTCCCCAATATCACATCTCTGGCAGTAGGTTCCAGATCACTGAAAAACAGAGCAATGTGTTCTACAGACAGCAGTGTTTCAAATAATTTATTAAGCATGTGTTTTGCAGAACTGGCATTTGTTTCTGGAAGGACCTAACTGAGTAGTAGCAGAGAGCTGTGTTTAACTGTTTCAGGGGCCGGCTGATGAGGTTTCTTAACATTGGTGTTTTCAGACAAGAAAAAAGAAGCTGTTCTTGGACCTGTAACAGCCTTTTGATTTAGGTAAAAACAAAGTAAAACTTGATTTTTCTGTACCAAAAGGCAGGTCATTTCCCAGCTGACTGTGCTAGGTTCTGCATGTGGGCTCCTGCTACCATTCCTGCCGGTCTGTTCTTGCAGGAGCTCTGTGGAGGTGAGTGTGAGACCTCATCCTGCTTTAATAAACTTGTGCTCCAGCGCCTGGGTGTGAAACCTGGCTCCCTTACAGCCAGTGGCAAAGTTCCCACTGATTTCAGTATGGCCAAGATTTCTCATTTCAGTAGAGCTGTGAGTCATCCCTGACCCTGTTCTCCTGCACCAGTGTCTATCATGTCCCTCGTGCAGTCTTCCGTGGAAGTTTGGTATTGGAATGAATCCTTGCTGCAGTGCCAACTTGCGCTGTATTTTCTTCTCTGTGAAATGCACTTTGGCTGGAAGAAAAACCCAGCACCATGTTACGTCTCCTATTGTACACATCACTAACAATCAAGTCACTTTTCTCTGAAATATTCCTTCTTAACCTAATGTGAACTGAGATGAGATGAAATAAAAGTGTATTTTTCTTGTTCAGTAGGTAGCACTGTGTGTCTAGGCCATCTCCTTGCTGCTTCTGCAGAATCAGTTGCTTCCTTCTAGTTTTGCATGTAGCCTCGGTCTCACAAAAGCTAGTGAAGTAAAATAGGTTTAATAGCAAAATAGGGTTAATAGCAAAATGGTTGTTTTGTGAGCTGGTGGTGGCAAGAAAGACTGGTAGTTGGAAATGTGTGAAGAAGCTGAGCTCAGGTCGCCATTGTCGTGCTGTGAGTCTGCACTAGTTACTTGGCATAGATGTGTCGTGATGGAGATAGATGCTGAGAGGTGTTTTTGAAAAACGCATCGGTATCTAAATGTCTTTAACAAAGCCAGATGAGGTAACTTACCCTGTGTCTGTCAAACCAGAGCGTTACTTAAAACCACAAAATTAGTGCCATGAGGTCTCACGGTTGCATTGTCAGACTTAAGTAAGCACAGTGATGTCTGGGCCAAATGTACATGGAGGACTTTGAAGTTTCAGGTTTCTCTTCCCTGCCAGAAAATCATGATATAAAACACATACATGGCAGCTGCTTATTGCCTCCTCTGCTCTTGGCTCTGGTTTGTTTAAAGCCATGGCTGTAAAGCTGGATGTGGCTGTAATGAAGAAGTAAGTCAGTAACAATTGGTATGTTTTATCTGCATCATGGTGTATTTTTTCTAGTGTGTGTGTATGTGTGTAGTTTTAGTGCTGGGTTTACAAAAGAATATGTTTTAAGTGCTTTTTAGGAATGCCACAAATGAAGGAAGGCAGATAAGGTGGAAAAAGGTATTACTGGCAAGGACATATAATTTGGACACCATGTCATTAGTGCCAAAGGTGAGTGATGTTACATCACTGTTTACATTCCTTACATTTTTGTTGGCTTTAAAAGGCTTTGGATTGGGATGTAGGTTTGCATTCCCCCTCACCGCAATGGAAAAAGTAATGTGGTTCAGATAAATCACAAAATAATCAATTTGCAAACCAACATATTTGTATTCTGCTGCACTACTTCTGTTTCATGCTGATAATGATTCTTGTTACCATAATCAATATGGTGCGAGGGTTGGGTATGATGAGCGATAAGCTTTCAGTTTTTGTGTTTTGCCAACATAAAATTTGAGCAGTGGTTGGGATGATAGTTGTTGTTCTTCCTGCAGCACCAGAAGAGTAATGCAGCAGTTGAATTCCTGGAGAGAGCCTTTTCTAGTTATAAGATATATTTCAGCTCCTGTGATCCCCCGTTCTGTTATGAACCAGAACAACAGAGTCATAGAATCAAAGAGTCATGAAATCATTGAATAAAAATGTGTGTTGAAAGGGACCTTGAAGATCATCTAATTCCAGCCCCCCTGCCATGGACAGGAACACCTTCCCCTAGATCAGGTTGCTCAAAGCCCCATCCAGCCTGGCCTTGAACACTTCTAGGGATGGGGCTTCTACCAGTTCTCTGGGCAACCTGTTTCAGTGTCCTACCACCCTCGCAATAAATAATTTGTTCCTTATATCTAACCTAAATCTACCATATTTCAGTTTGAAACCATCACCCCTCATCCTATCACTACAGCCCCTGATAAAACGTCCAGCCTATCACTCCTGTAGGCCCTCTTTAAGTACTGCAAGGCTGCAGTAAGATCTTCCTAGAGCCTTCTCTTCTGCAGGCTGAACAACCTCAACTCTCTGAGCCTTTCCTCACAGAGGAGGTGCTCCAGCCCCCTGATCATGGCCTTCCTCTAGACCCACTCAAGCAGATCCACATCTTTCTTATGCTGGTGCCCCAGAGCTGGATGCAGTACTCCAGGTGGGGTCTCACGAGAGTGGAGTAGAGGGGTAGAACCACCTCCCTTGACCTGCTGGCCACACATCCTTTGATGGAGCTTGGGATATTGTTGGCTTTCTAAGCACACATTGCTGGCTCATACTCAAACACCAGCACTCCCAAGTCCTTCTCCACAGGGCTGCTCACAATCCACTCATCGCCCAGGCTGTATTTGTGCTTGAGATTGCCTCAACCCAGGCATATGATACTGGATATCAGAGGTCAGGCTTCCCTTCCTGGTTTCTGTTTGTCCCTACAGGGATAACAAGAGTCACCTGCAGAAGAGGCTGCATGCCAGCTGGAATCCTCCTCATGAAATGAATACACTGCTCGTGAAAATCAATCTGTGCTCAACACGAATTAGCCTGCTTTATGCTCAGCTGTAATGCTGCCATAAGATTCCTTGAAGAAGGTTTATAAATCTTCTAAAGTCACCTTTCAGCATTCATTTCTTTATGTAATTAATTTATTCTAGCGCATGTAAGCATCTGTTGTAAGCTTATAGTGGAATCTTATCAAATGAACGGTGACAGTGCTTGGGTGTTAAAGCTTCAGAGCAACCAAAAAAAACCCAGAAGTGCTGAAGGAGTAGGTAGCTGGGTAGCTTTGTTGCCACTTATAACCTGTTCACACTGGCATAAACTGGGGAGTAGCTTTGTTTGGGCTGATAAATAACTATAAAAATAATAATAGTAGTTTAAAAATCCCTTCACCTGTTCCTTTCCAAGCACTGAATCAAGACAGGCAAGTTACAATTCCCATTTCAGAGAGCAGGATATGCCAACCTGAGCTAAATTATTTGCATGAGATGGAGGTTTCAAAGCAGAACCCTGATGTCCTAGTATACTCCCCTCCTGCCTCCAAGTAACTTGATCTGGTGTTTAATGAAAAATATCCTCATTTGGTAGCTGCAGGTGTATTGCCAGAACAAAAAGATAGCCCCAGCCTGCCGGTGATGTGCGGTAGGTAAATAAACCGGGAGTCTGAAACCTTAGCTCACTCTTGTCAGGTAAGCTGAGTGCTGTGCCTGGATGCCTCCACGTGGATATCCTCACGCTGTTTCACCATATGCCTCAGCATTGGCATAGCTGCCTCTTCAAGGAGAGAAGCCTTGCCCTTGGAAAAGGCTCGGCTTTGTGTTGAGATGTCACTGAAGTAGTCAAAAGGGTTGGAAGGATGGTGCGTGTGCCTGGGGGTTTGCTAACACAAGGATGCTTAGTGCCGTGTTAAGGCCAAAGAGTAATAGACATCAGATGCTTACCATACATATTCAGTTGCTGTTTCTAGAGTTACTGGAGAAGGTTAAAGGGGCTGTAGCTCCTTCCTAGAGTGGTATGTGTGACATGAGATATAATAGCACAATTTCCTTCTCCCTTCCTATGCTACCATCATAAAATTGATTTGAACCTTTGACCCTGGGGACTTTCGGTGTGTCAGAGGACTTGTGTAGTTCCTATTCTCTTTCTGATTTCTAAATCTTTTGAATGAATGTTTGAATTCACTGATTTTTGTTTGAAGTTCTGCTCTGAACAAGAATACTAAGTGTGGTGTATTTTGAGTAATCAATTGGATGACCCAGCATTTGTCGGAACCCTTCCCTTTTGGGATGTGTTGTGATCTAACAAGAATTTACTTTCCTAATGAGCTAATTTCTCCTCCTTCAGTTTAAAAAAAAAAAAAAAATCATAAATGTAAACAGGTTTAACATCAAACCAAGCCTTCACTGATGTGATTGTTCCAGCTGCTATCTGGGAGCAGGCTGGGGAAGCAGAAGGTGGAAGGAGATCCTGTGCTGCTCAGAAAACAGTAGCTTATTCTCAGTGTAAGCTGACAAGTAGCCAGATTGCATAATGCCATTTTTTCTGATGACCACCATGTTGTGGCTCTTGATTTGGGAGGTGGGGAAGCCCTGCTGGCTTCCACATTCCTAGTGTGCTTCTCTTCTGGCTGTTCCTGGATAACTAAGATATGGGTGGCAAGTGATGTATGCCTGGGGCTTTCTGTAGATAGTAGAAAACACATTTGGGAAATATTTTTGGATGGCATCAGGTTTGTGTACATCACAGGTTGTCAGAATGATGCAAGTATATGATAAAACTTTTCCTATTGGTCAGGAAGGGAAGAGGTTTTATTCCTTCCTCTTCTCTGTCTTTGTAGTAGATAAATTGTGCTATAAGTAAACCTAACCCTTAAGCTCTATTTAAATATATAAAACAGTTTAAAATAAATATGTTAATAGGAAAAGCTGATCAATAAGTGATGCTCTCTAATAAAAAAAACCCCAAATGTTTTAAATTGTTGTTTCTGATGCTCCCACTCAAATGTAGAATCATCCTGTGAAGGGACTTCAGGAATAATCTTTTCCATGGAAGTTAATAGGGCAATAAATTCTAGTTAATTGACTGTTTCCGCATTCCATAGGCTTAAGGGAGTAATCAGGAGGGTATCTTCCCATACAGTATACTTAATGAGAGAGAAGTGTTGGCAAGAGTAAAGTATGCTCTGTTATATTTCATGCATAGCATCTGTGTAAACTTTCCTCGGTCAAAAGTAAAAGCAAGCAATGTGTAAATTGGAAGATAGTGTCTTCACCTTCATGTATGAGCTGAAGCTGCTGAGCTACTTTTGCTTGTCGTCTTTGTGCCTAGTGCTTTCTTTCAGGTAGTTGTCCTGTAATGTGTCACTGCATTTAACAGATTTAGGTGACTTGCCTTCTGTATGGCAATCACAGATTGGGACAACAAAAAAAGTCTTGGATTTACAAAGAAAACTTGAATACATCATGGATGATGCTCAAGCACATCATTAAATCTGATGGCTTGACTTTGACTTGATTGTCCCAGATATGAGCATTTATTTTCCTTTGGCTCTTTCCTGCTCCGTAGTGCCCCAAAGGATGTGCAGGAACTTCGTGATAAGAGCAAGGACCTATAAGACGAGTCTTGCGTGCCCGCTGTGCTGTGCTTCTCCATAATGTGGTCTTGGTACCAGGACCCTGCATGGAGTACTGGCCCATGGAGTGGCAGCATGTGGTTGTCTTCTGTTTGCTTCTTTTCACCTTTTACTCAGCTCAGAGCTTTGCTTACTGTATTAAGAGCCCGAGGTAAGAAGCAGCATCTAATGACATGCTGTCACAGTGTCCATAGCTGCTTTTCATGCGACTTTAAAGCATCCTCAGATAAATCTTGTCTGATGTAGATAGGAGTAACTTACTCTGATCTGTAATCAGAATGGATTACATGGGGCAAACTTAAGATGAACCACCTTGATGTTGCTGATCGCTGTATGTAGTATTTGTTCCCTAGTTATTTTTTGTTTGGTTGGTCTTCCTTTTCGTTTGTTTTTTTTTCCCAAATGAGAAAGTGGAGCAGACAGTTTGCATTCTTGGATTTTTTCCTTTTCTGACTCACTCCCTTTCTCCTGTCTCCTGTTTTCAGGTCAGTGCTCGGTTCTCAAAACGGATCCAGGCAAAAATCAAGGACCTTCTGCAACAAATGGAGGAAGGGCTGAAGACAGCAGATCCACATGACTGCTCTGCCTATACTGGCTGGACTGGTGAGAAAGTTAGAATTTGACTGAAGTGTGTTCAATAAATGATGTAATTGGGTTTATTCCCAGGAGGAGGTTCTGATATTCTCACAGGAGCAGCTGAGATAGTCTGGTACGAGCATTTTTGTGAGTTGGTGTCTTTTAACTCTGGACCCTTGGTCACTATTGCATGGAATGAGTTCCATTGACTTCAGCAGACAAAATTAAGAAGAGATAATTGCCTTTTGTATATGGAGATCTTCGTCTTGCAGAAGGAGCGGATTTTCTAAGGCTGCTGTTTCTTTTAGCTTACCTCTTGTTTCTTTTAAGGTTTTCTTAAAATGAGCTATTTTCACGTTTTTCTGTTCAGCTGACTATTAGCAGTTGTCTAATGATAACAACATCTTCTAATTGTTGTGGTGGGGTGGGAGGAAGCGTTCTGTGCCCAGGAGCTTGGAATCTTGAACTCTGGACTATGGATAGTTTGGCTGTGCTTGTTCTGTCTGTACAGAAACGGTAAATGAACGTGTAGGGAGGAGGAGAATGCAGATGGGGTTGCAATATTGCTAAGTTCATGAAGATAAACAGGCGTGGGGAAGTGCTGGTTGTTGCTCGGCACCATCATTCATTTAGCATCGCATCCCTGGTGCTGCTCAGATGTGAATGAGCCCTTTTGATGCTTTAGCCAGAGCCTGCAGTTGTCAAGCCTGATGTGGCCGCTGATCCTAAAGCTGCCAAAACACTTTTCTGTCTAAGCCTCTTAAGTGCCACTTTGCTATTACAATGGCATATTCTATTCCTGCTCTGTTGAGCTTCAGGCGTGCTTCTACTTTTGGCACAGCGCGTTTTAAATGTCCCCTGAGGAGATCTATCCTTTCTTTTGTCTTTGTGTCCTGAGAGGAAGCAGCTTGGAAAAACTCGCCAGGCTTTGCCTGGCTTAACTCTGGCAATGAAAGGGTAAAATTTCTTTGCTTTCTTCTTGATATTTCAATTACAGATGGTGATGTGGGTGGATGGGTGGGGAAGTTTTTAGACAACTCAGGCTTAAATGTGTTTTGGGGTCTGAAAGGGAGTGGCTGCTAAGTGAGTGCAGAAGATCTCCAGTGGTGGGCTTCCTGGTGCTGACATGAGGAGACAGCTCCCGGGGAGCGGTGTTCTGGCTCTGTGACTGACAACCGAAGTTACGGCTGATAAAGCAGAGCATGCTGAAAATGAGTCATAAGCTAAAAGTAACACGGCCGTCATTAGCTGAAACAAGAAGACAGATGAACAAGTGACGCAGTCTATTGAGAGTGGGGTTTTTCCATCCCGTAGAAGGATCCCCAACTACACCTATTCCATATTGTTAACTTCTTTCAATGCTTCTCAGTAAAAATATTTAAATGATCTAGGTTTTAAAATACTTAGTGCAAGTACTTTTTTACCCAGTTTGCTCCTTGCAGCGTCTTGCTAGTGTGCAATTGAGAAGGTAGAAGGAATGCTGAAAAAACTGCCGTGCTTGTTATGTACAAAGTCCTGAGCTTGTGCTTTGTGAAACATCTTTAAGATCTTGGAGCATGTACTGTTGGCAACATAACATTCACAGGACTCCTGTTAGAGTCCATCTTGCTTATACAAGTACTTTCTACGTGTGCCTGACATCTTGGAGGAGGCATTTTAAGGGTATTGCACAAGGAAGGATTGGATGAGCTGGGCCTCCTGGTTGCTTTTCTGATGATCCTTTGAACAAGCCCAGGTATCTACGCATTTGTTGCAACATAAAAAAAGGTTACAGAAATCCCAGTAAGTGTCCCACAAGTTCCCATGCCACGGAACTGGACTAACCAAGCTCTGCAGCTCTTCTCTTGGACTCATCTAGAAAGGCCTGTTCAAAGCCAGTCTGAAGAACATCTGAGGATATACCAGCACTCTTGTGGTGCCATTCTTCTTGCGCTCCTCAGAGAGCCTCTTTATGGAGCTAAGTGGGCCTTGTGTGTGGCTTTAGTTGTGGCCCAGGAGAGTGCTCTCCCTGTTCAGAGATGAGCTTGAGATGCTGTAGGTTCTGAAGGTACATATTTTGCTTCTGCAGGTGCATGCTTGCAGGTGGCCAATAAACATTCACTTTCTTCAGTCTACATCATTGCAGTTTTTTAGTTTTGGTTTGGTTTGAGTGGAAAACAGTGTAATAAGTTTAATGGAGTGAGTCTTGATATTACCTTCCAGCATTCTCTGAGGACTCTTTGGTTTTATACCTTTTACAAACCAGCTTAACTTGTAGAAGCTTGTAATCTTGTTGTGAAATATATCTAAGGGGTGTAAAGAACTTGGCAAGTTGAATCCAGAAACTCATCAAAAATATCCTTTTACAAATCAAATGGAAAATAAATCACTTCTTGCATATAATAGGTGAGTATTGTTCAGTCAATGTACTTGCTTGTACACATGCTTGTTAGCCCAAGTTTTTGAGTCTTCAGTGAGTTCTTCACCGAGCACTGATGCCTGTGTCATGAATTTTCTTTGTTCTCTGCAAATTGTAAGTTTACCGTTTGGCTTCAATCTGATAATTTTTTTATATTTCTCATAATCCAAATTGAAATGTAATCAGAATAGATGGCCTGATGCCTTCCCATTGCATAAACTAGGACCGCTGACTGACACATAATTACCCAAATACATGTTTGCATTTGAGTTACTGGTTCAGATGCACTAAAGAGGGGAATATGATGTCCTGAGAAGGAAAAGTAAAAACTATCTCTTTTTCATGTGGTTTTTCCAGGTATTGCCCTCTTATACCTGCAGCTGTACCGTGTCACGAAAAACCAGAGCCATTTGCAGCGATCTCTTGATTATGTGAAGAGAATCCTTCGCAATCTGAATGGCAGAAGAGTTACTTTTCTCTGTGGTGATGCTGGGCCACTGGCAGTGGGTGCAGTGGTTTATCACAAGCTGAAAAATGACAGTGAATCTAAAGAATGTGTTGCCAAGTAAGTGACTGATGGTGGTGGTGCCCTTCATTTGTAGAGAGCGTTGGTTCAGTAATGTTAGCAAGTGGAGTGTTGGAGGACAGGATTAAAAAACGGAGACGCTTTCTCCCCTGATACATTTTCAGTAGAAGAATTCAAAATAGGCTTTATCTTTATTAAAGCTGGCTGACACTTGGTTCGTATTTAACGGGTTATCTTGAGTCCTCTGTCGCTGTAAGGACAGGATGTCCTGGGCATATCTGTAGTGCAAGCACGTTTTGATTTTGTCACTTTGAAGTGACATTTAACAAAAGCTGCTTGCTTGTCATCAGCAATATGTGGTGCTCGGGCAGTGTGTGACGCTGTCGGCAAAGAGCGGGTCTTAATTGTAGATTCGTGATGAAACATGTACACTGCAGGGGTCTAGAAACACCCAGGCAGAAACGTGGCACATCAGATTGATACGTAACAAAGATTTAATAAAACCAAGAGCGGACACTTGCTGAACCATCAAAGGCAAGGGCTTTAATTAGGTCAGAGCATATGAAAAGATTCCAGCCCCTTTTCAAAGTCATGTAAATGTAACAAATGTCTTGAGAAATCCCATTTATAAATGTAGAACTTCCTTGGAGAACTGACTGTCCCTTTGCTGGTACAGAGCTGATTGCTGTCCCAGGAGGGCTGGAAGCACGGGAGCCCTGTGGGGTTTGCGTTTGGCACCAGCGATCCACCTGCTAGCAGTCCAGCAGCACACCTTAGGCTGCCAGAATATGTGGACTAGCCTTATGTCCTCATCATTCTGGTTGCTATTTGGGAATAAAATTGGTCTCTTTCTAATCTAGAATCCTAGTGATTAATCTCTGCTGCTATTCCTGAAAGAATATTTCCGTTTTGAAATGGGTGGTAGGTTTGGGGTTTTTTTTGCTTTTAGAACTGGCAGTAAACTTGGGCGTGTCATTTTGGATGCAGCTAGGAAAGCAGTGTTGCTGCAAGGGATGAAGCACGAGTAGAGCAAAACGAGATTAGCAATAAATCTTTTAGTCTTGCCTGTCCTTGGAAAGTCATTTCTAGGAGGAGCACTGAAAAGGAGGTTAGTTTGTTTCTTTTCTTTTTGTTTACAAATATATTCATGACAGAGCTGAGTGGTACCTTATAGATGTTGAAATGTACAATCTGTGATTGTACTTCTGTAGCATTTTACTTTGTAGCCCTCCAGTCATACGATTTGAATAAGAAAACTTAACAGTGGGCCGTTTAAGAGAAAATAATTTAATTCTAAGTTCAAAGCACAGTTCCAAGAAAGGAATGATAATATGAAACTGGTTTTTTGTGAGTAGCTTTTCCCTGGTATTAAGCAGTGACAGCATAAACAAGCCATTGGGTCAGTGTTTTTGCACCCCATGATGTTAATGCTAATATTTCTGCTGAGTAATAGCAGCTGAGGGATCTGGGAATTGAATTTCGTCTTAATCCAGATTTTCTTGCCCCCTCCCCCAATTGAAGATGTGATCATCTCCATGGTTTCATCTAATTGCCAGTTCAGTCACAAGATAGGAAGAGACAGAGAGGGATTGGGCAGGAAAACAGATCTCTGCTCTACCTTGGTGCTAATGGACTGGTGGAGTGATAGCAGGGAGTCTTTTTGGAGCAAAGGAGAGTTGTGGTGGCCAGCCCAAGGTTGTTTTTCCATTGCTAAAGGCGAGCAAAACGCTTGTACGTAATAGCAGAGCCCTTTTCAAAATTGAGCTGGTAAACATTTGTGTTGTCTAGGGAGGGGGAGTGCTGAATGGTGGTACTGGGGTTTGCTTTTGGTTCTTCCCTCTTCCCAGGTGCTCCAGAAGGTTTCTGTGTTTGCTGGAGTAGCTCTCCAGCCCCTACCTAGCACCCATACATCTGTCTGTCTGCACAAAAACCCGACACTTGCACTAATACTCACTTGGTCCAGCTCCGAGTTGCCTGTTTTTCAGGGATGGCAGGCAGGCAGAGCTCCTGGGTGGACATCTGGCAGCCACATCACCTGGGGATGACTGAAGGGAGGTGGTGGAGCTTCAGCACTCGTTCTGGTTGGGTTGGTGGCTTGTACAATACGTAGTCCAGTGTGGTCGCTAGTGAACGTGCTCCCTCTCCCCACCTTCTTTGCCTGATTCAGGTTGTTGCAGCTCCAAAGGACGGTGATAAGCACGGATGCTGAACTTCCAGATGAGCTGCTTTATGGCAGAGCAGGTTACCTATATGCCTTGCTGTACCTGAATACTGAAATCGGTCCGGACACTGTCCCACAGTCTGTTGTCAAAGAGGTAAGATACTTTTCTCTCTTCACTGCCACAGCGTCAGTAAGGTTGAACTGGAATCACTCTTTCATGTAATTCAAGGGATTAAGAGAGGGATGCTGGAGAGGAGAGGGACCTAGAACTTGGAACTCAGTCTCATCTGTCTCTCCAATCTCTTCCCCCTTTCCCTGCTGCCCAGCTGGGACTGAGACCGGCCAGTGTGGGTGGGTCCATGGACAGCCATGGAAATGGATCTAATATGTAACTAGTTTTGGAACATTTGAGGATGAGAAATTGTTATGAAAATCCTTAAGACAGAAGCATGGAAGTGCTTAAGTGAAAAGAAGGAGAGCTCAGGGTCGGGAAGATGCACGATTGTTCTGCAGGTACCAGAACCAGAGAACGCTGTCCTGGAAGAATGTGATTGGAAAAGTTTATATATTAAATTTCTACTCTTAGAAATGCAAGTGATTCGATCATTTATAAAAAATCCAATTTCTACATCAACACTTGAGTCCCAACAAATTTAATATTGTTGTCCTGTCATTGTTTATTGTGGCTTTTTCTCTACTATGGTTTTAGTCGTGACAAAGCAAAAGCCTCTGCATCAAAGCAAGTGAGACAGAAGGGGTGTGTTCTCTTTCTTAGGTAATAGATGCTATTATTGAATCGGGGAAGAACTTTTCAAAGGAGGAGCGGAAGACAGACCGTTGTCCTCTGTTGTACCAGTGGCACAGGAAGCAATACGTTGGAGCGGCCCATGGAGTGGCCGGGATCTATTACATGCTCATGCAGGTAAGAGCATCTTCTGCGGACAGGGTTGAAACACCAGTGATTTATTGGCTTGCATCAGAGGATCATATTTTCGGCTTTCATGCATGTGCAGTGGTGTTCTTAGCTCAGGCTCTCATAATTTGGAGTTTGATTCTGCAGCAAAGAACTGTGCAGAGGTGCTCGCTCAGGCCGTGGTAGCAGGAGAAAACGGTGACTCGGGCATCCTTGCATTAGAGTGAATTAACCCTTGATGTGTGGTTGAGGGCACCGGCATTCCAGGAGCTGAAGTTTCCTGTGCTCAACTGAGACAGTGAGGTGCCTTCCCTCATCCTCATACTTCTTCTGGTGCCTGCTGTTAGACCACTTAAATATTCACTTACCATCCATCAGTCTTCAATTTTTTGCTGTTTTTAAATGAGTGCACTGCTGGTGTCTTGTGCCCTCCGTGCCCTTCCTCTCTTCCTGGTGACTTTGTGTTTCATTAACGGTCTTGAAGCTTTTGGAAGACTATCCTTAATCACACCTTACTCTTCAATATGCTTTTTTTTTTCAGATGTTCTTCCTTATTCCCCTCTACCTCTCCTCCCCAAAATCTGATGTTCCTTAGTGTGTTTATGACCCCTGCCCTCCTCTTTCTGTTGCTCTGAGTGAGATTCCGCTCTTCAGTATACCTCCTCTTTCCCACACTTCAATCCACCACCCTGCCCTGAGATTCTTCAACAGGTTTATGATGTTTTTCAGAACAGACCTGTATATCTTACCTCTGTTGTACAATCTGGAGAAAGAGCCCCAAGATGTGTTACAGAAGATGGCTGTAGAGCTGCCAAATTGCAAATTCCTTCCCTGGCTCTGCTAGATTTTCTGAGAAATGTCCATTCCTTTAAAGGAGCCTCTTTAAAGGCTCCATCCTTCATTTGCTATTCAAGTCTGATAGCAGAAATAACAGCACAGTGCTTTCTGAAACTGTTCTGTCTACATGTTAAAATTGTAACAATCTTTTTTCCTTTACATATAATTGCCGCTTTCAAGAATTACCACAAAGCCATTGTTTATGCAGCATTAGATTATGGTCTTTTGACTGTACATTAAATATTGTGAGTCACACAGAGTTGAGTCATCCACTGCAGAAAAAGATGGCATATCGGAGGCCATCCTTTCCCCATCCCTCCCACGTCAAATGAGAAGAATTTTTTCTGTATTTGCAGCAAGGAATTCAGGAGATGGTTTGTTGAGTAGTTGCTTGATAACAAAAAAAGGGCATCCAACATAGCACCTGAGATGTGAAGGTCACTGACCGTTATTTCTGTACGCCACCTTTATGAGGAAACATGTATTTCTGACGAGTACTGGACAAATAAGAGCTCAACAGTGTTAGGTAACTCCAGGAGGGAGAGGGAGAATTCTGGAATCTCTAATCTTAGCCCCTTTTACTAACCCTGAAGCAAAAATGGCTGTTCGCAAATATCATTGCTCTTGGCCAGAGAGTCAGGACACATACCTGTCAGTTATTTTTCTGCTGTTGGAAGTAGGTGCTGGGAAACTCAGCAACTTGGGCAAAGACCTCAGCTTGTACTCAGATCTTCTCGGAAGCGCCAGGGCAGAATGAGGTTTATAAAGAGCTCTGCTCTTCTTGGATTTATCTCCGAAGGACAGCCATGATGGACTGGGCTTGCCTTCCACAGCTCAAGACTGAAGGCATTTATTTATTGCTGGTGCCCATCCGCTTTGCCTTCTGCAGCAGGTGCAGTGTGAAATCAGAGCCTCGAAACAAAGCTTCCCCCAGAGCCTCCCTGCCCTGCAGCTCAGTGTGTGTGAGCTGATCAGCTCCGCAGTGATCTTCGGGATAAGCTGATTTGTATTTAGGTGTACTTCTGATAAGCTGCGTGAAGGTTTCTGTTCCACTCAGAAAAGTGTAGAGGTGGAGTTTACGTAAGGGAGCTGGCAGGTAGAAGTCTAGCAAAGCTTTCCTGGTTGAGGTAAAATAACAGGCTTTTGGTTTTTTCTGGTTACTGAAAATCCAGCTATTGAAACCCTGCCTTCCTTTGTAAGACCACCAATTGTAGCAGTGTGCTCAGCTATTGAATCACAGAATCATAGAATGGTTTGGAAGGGACCTCAGAGATGATCTTGTTCCAACCCCCCTGCCATGGGCAGGGACACCTTCCACTAGACCAGGTTGCTCAAGGCCCCATCCAACCTGGCCTTGAACACCTTAACAGATGGAGCATCCAAAATACCGCTGGGAAACCTGTTCCAGTGTCTCACCACCCTCAGAGAGAAGAATTTCCTCCTAATTTCCAATCTAAATCTAACCTTACCCAGTCTGAACCCATTATCCATTGTCCTATCACTACAGGCCTTTGAAAAAGTCCCTCTCCAGCTGTCTTGTAGGTCCCCTTCAGATACTGGTAGGCTGCAATAAGGTCTCCCCAGAGCCTTCTCTTCTCCAGGCTGAACAAGCCCAGTCCTCTCAGCCTGTCTTCATAGGAGAGGTGCCTTCCTCTGGACCCCCTCCAGCAGGTCCATGTCCTTGTGCTGGGGGCTCCAGAGCTGGATGCAGGACTCCAGGTGGGCTGTCATGAGAGTGGGGTAGAGGGGCAGAATCACCTCCCTCAACCTGCTGGCCACACTTCTTTTGATGCAGCCCCAGGCTACCGTTGGCTTTCTGGGCTGCACTTACACGTTGCTGGCTCATGTTGAGCTTCTCATCAACCAACAATGCAAATGTGCTGGAGCTGGTGGGAAACATTGAAATTGTGTGACACTGAGTCAGCAACAAGGACAAGTTATTTAAAAAAATAAGCTCAGTTATTAGGCTTCTGTAGGCTCCGGTTTCCACAGTTGCTCCCACAGCTTGCAGGAATTCCAGAAAGCATGTAGGTAGTTTAAAAAATACAGAGCTCTGTTATGAAAATACTGTAAAATGGGCTGGTAGAGGAGGGAATGGCAACAAAGAACAACTGCAACCTAACGGATACTCAGGTTCTCAACCTTTATTTACAAGGAGTATGCAGGTTGATGGATATATTCTCCTTTTGGCAAGGATGTAAATTAAATAGAAGAAATGAGAAGGAAAATTCAGAAGCGCAGTCTAAGGATGAGTTTGTAGTACAAAGATGTTTAGCTACCTGGAGAAGTAGCTGCTGCTTCTGAAATTGGAAATGCAGACCTATAGGCCATAGCTTCAGGGAGTTTTGTCAATGATGGAGAACTTTAACCCTCATAAACCTTTGCTGTTTTGCCACTGCATACACTCCTCTTCATTTATTGGGAAATTGGACAGGTTTGTCTACATTAGTTAGTTATAAAACAAAATGTGTAACCCGTTGTGGTTTTAAGTGTGCGTTATGAGCAACGCAGCTATAAACCCATCTTTATACCGTAAGTATTCTCTCTATTTTAAGATATAAAGAGAGGCCTGGGAGTCTTGAAATCCATACTCTGTTCTCAGTTATTCCCTAGTTTTTCTGTGTCTCCTCCAGTAAGATAGGTAACAACTTGGTGCCCCAATTTCTTTGTCTCTACAGTAGCTGTAAATATGCTCATCACAAGGATATGGTAAGCCGACGTTAATTAAAACTGCATGAAGTGATTCAAAGTATTTGGATCAAGGGCACGTATGTAGGATACGTGAAAACAGATCACAGAATCAAGTGTTGATACGCAGTTTGTTACGACTTTTATTTATGGCTTTGGTGGTGTTTTTCTTTAATGCTTTCTTTAGCCAATTGCAAATGTGGACCAGGAGACCCTGACAGAGCTGGTGAAGCCAAGCATTGACTATGTGCGTCATAAAAAATTCCGATCTGGGAATTACCCGTCGTCACTGAGCAATGAGACTGACAGACTGGTTCACTGGTGCCATGGTGCCCCCGGAGTCATCCACATGCTCATGCAGGCTTATAAGGTGAATCATTCTGTGTTTGTACACACCTCTATTTGTACAGAAAGACCTGTATGCAGGCCTGTTCGATTGTAAGGCTTGCGTTTTACGTCTTTATCTAGACTTTCAAACTGGAACCCTAGGCTAAACATCGAAAAGTCTCAAAATACTTACATAGGTGTGTTTGTAAAGAGGAAATAAGTAAGTAAAATTGCTTCTCAGGGTGGTAGCAGTTACTAGACATCAGGCTTTCTTGGAAAAGGGCCATGTAATAAACAATTTGATATTGGAGTCCTGGGTGTGAGAACATTGGCCTAAATTCTTTGAATCTTCATCCCAAGAGTTTTAAGAATTATGCTGGTTTTCAAAAGTGTGGGTTCCTGTGTCTTGCCAAAGAATGTCTTCTGTAAATTGCTTCATTATTAAGATACCAGTTCTTGAGAACTTAACATCAGAGCCAAGATTCCGGGCCCCTTCTAGGGCGTGAATATAACGGCTGAGCTACCACAAGCCTACTTTTTGCTCTTCTCCATCCTTAACTAGGTTTGCTATCTCTCTTGTGCTATGCAGTTCTGATTTGCATGACATTTGAAAGTATGCCATTTAATTAAATTTATGCAAATTGATTCTTGCTTTTGACAGCCCTCCTTGGCAGATTCCCTGGTTGGGCTCTGGGTGGGCTGATGAAAAGCAGGTTTGTGGTCCTACCTGAAATGTGAACTGTGAATCTCTTACATCATTGCTGAATGCAGCAGCAGTCACAGTTGCTTTTTCTTTGGACTGCGGTAGGAGGTTGACTTAATACCGCAGACTTCTGTTTAATTAATTAATTTATTTTCCCTTTTTTTCTTTGTCAACGTGATGCTTGCCCCAGCACAAAATATTTTGCGGGAGATAAGAAGGATAGGACAAAATTCTGTTTAGCAGTCTCCTTTCTGGCCACTTCTTATGTTTAAGGTGATGGGGCATATAATGCTTTTCTTACACTCTTTCTATTGTGTGTTTTGAAGAAGCACTAACGAAAACTGGATTATGTTTTGCTGTCTGTGCTTTCAAACCAAGCACAAGGAATTGCGGTGACACAGCAGCGCTGGTCCTGGAAATCAAATGTTGCTGCCAGGCCTTAATTCAGTTAGTAGTAGGCGACAAGCCCTGTTCAAAGAGGGACTTCAGCAAGCTTGTGGGTTTCAGAATCTTGTGTGTTAATTGTTTCTATTACCTTATTAAATAGCCCAGCAGGGGATGCCGTCTCCAAAGAACTAAGTCTACAGTAGTGCATCAGTCACTTTTCTTTTTTAATTTTTTTTTTGGTCTTGTTGATCTGTAGAGTGCCTTAGGCAAAAGGGAGCAAAAAAGCTGCCTTGTAAACATGAAAGTCTGGTGGTGTTCAGCTAAACGACTTGGGTTTGTTTTCTGCTCTCTTGATGGACTTCTGTGTGTCCAAAATCCACCGGAGTTGCAATAAACTTTGCAGAATTGGTCCTTTGCCCAAACTGGCCAGTGTTCCTAAGTATTTCCAGTACAAGTACTAATCAAGGTCATGAGCGTTCCTACTTGTGCTTGTGACTGGGAAAAGAGCCCTGTGCTATGCAAAGAGCTACTCTTACACGTTTTTGACCTGGAATTGAAGGCAGATGATGAGTTACCAGGAAGAATTACTCAGGAGGGCAGGACTTAGCCCTGTAGGAGCAGATTTGATGGCCAGTATTCTGTGTTACATTTCTTGGAGGCAAGAATTACATTTCTGTATTTCAAATCAAATGATGTTGTGGTTTGGGAATGGAAGGGAGAAGCAAAAAAAGTCCACGTACCCTTCAAATAGATTGTAGGTTGTGGAACTAAGGGCTGTGAACTCAAGTGTTTCCTTTAGGGTCTTGATTTCAGAAACAGAAACTTGAGAAGTTCTTTCTTTTTCCATACAGGGAAAGGAGAAACAACATAGTAAGAAAAGAAAGACATGTCTATAATGAATGGATTATTAAAATTCCATGTAAATTGTGTATGGAAAAACCCCACGCGAAAAGCAAAACCTTTCTAAGGTCCAACTTCCTTTTGTTTTCATTAGTACTTCAATTTATATATGTTCTGTTTTTATTCCACAGACTTTTAAAGAGGATAAGTACTTGAAAGACGCTATGGATTGTAGCGATGTCATCTGGCAGAGAGGTTTATTGAGAAAAGGATACGGGATCTGCCATGGTACTGCTGGCAATGGCTACTCCTTCTTGTCTCTCTATAACCTAACTCAGGACAAAAAGTACCTCTACCGAGCTTGCAAGGTGAGCTCGGCAGCACCCCGACAAAATTACTCTTCCCTTTTGCGTCATAACGCCCGTGCAAGAGTAAACAGTGGTCAGAGTAGGCTGTTGTGTGCCGGAGGTGGAGCTGGAGCTGGCTGTGCGGCTGGGTGGGACAACAGGGTCCCGTTGCTTGCTCCCCTTCACTCACCGTTTGACCGGATGGCTTCAGCTGGGTACATGGGACACACGCCACCTTAATATGCAGAGTGAATCGCAGAAATGTTCTGTAAGGAGAGAGGAAGTAAACACGTGTTCAGAAGAAAACAGAGTCTGAAAATCAGCCTGCCTGAACAATAACAGTCTGGCGTTATGTGGTGCTAATTATTCCATTGAGACATCCACTGTCATCCTCAGCTCCTCAAGCAATACTGTTTGTAGTGTTTTGTAATTATTTGTTTTCAGACTAGTGTCTGTTTGGGGCTTTTAGAGCTCCGAATTGCAGTTACTAAATTGCTCACTTAGAATTATAGAATGGTTTGGGTTGGAAGGGACCTTAAAGACAAGGAAACAGAGGCAGAGAAAGCCTTTTTCTCTTTGGTAACTGCTAGCAGAGTCAGAACTGAGAGCAAGAACCTAGACAATTCCAGTGGAAAAGCTCTCAGTGTGTCTTTCTCAGCAATTTGTATTAATGAAAAAAAAAAATCTATCTCATAAGTCTTTGATTTGGTTGCTCATATTCTCAAGGATGCCTGTCCAGTGAAGCTGGGAGATCTTTGGTCTTCTCCCTCATGGTTTTTCTAGGACTTACTATCTCAATACGCTCTTATCTTAAGGTGTACTGTGTCAGTGTAACCCTAAACCATCCATCATCCTTCTCTCTTATTAGTCAGCCATCAATCCATCACCTGTTCCTCTTCCTGAGGACGGTCTTATCCTTCAGAAAACAATGCTCAGAAAACAAACTCCATACAGTCCCCCAGCAAATGCATGACTTTGTTACACATGGACTCACCCCTAAGCCAATAAGAAAACCAAAACATTCTGCTCGGTTGTGACTCGTTCACAGGTCAGCTCTAACTTGGGGCCCACCGCTCGGGCCCCAGCATTTCAGAGGCCCAGGGGAAGGAGTCTGGCCAGGAATCCATGGTTACCTCTGGGGAGCCATGAAACTATTTCACAAATGAACCAGAAGAGCTTGAAAAGCCACGGCTTACAGGGACCCCTGGCTTGTGCTTCTCACTTTTGGCTTTGAGCTTTTCTCCAGAACGATCAGACAGGCTCCCAGGAGGCTGAGGCGCTCCTGGCAGGGCTGCCTGTAAGAGGAGAGAGGGGCTCTGGCAACAGAGAGCACCTGAGCCCTGTGCTGCTCAGCGTGGAGGCCAAACCACTGCTGAGGGCAAGCATGGCCGGTCTGTGTGACAACTAATGGCAGGTATCTCCCTGTTAGAAGGTATTTCTTTTCTTTCCTCCCCCCTTGATTTAACAAAGATATTAGCATGGCTTACTGGATCTGTGAGTCCTGCTGAAGCTATGAACTTGCAAACGATGGTTATGCTTCAGTAGCCTGGGGTGCATTTTTTTAATTTCAGTTGCAGTTCCCAGGCTGGCAGTGATAATAAAGGCTAGTATGCAAAAAGATGTAGATGTTGCAAGAATGGGTTGTAGTTCAGAAACACGCCATGAACGTGTTCAGTCCTCACATATAAGACAAGATTACATGGATAATTAAACCTTGGTTTGAAGGTTTATACCCGTGGGGGGCCCAAAAATGTTTCATCAGTTCTCAAGAACAGCAGGGACCACAATAAAAATGGTTGGAAATGCATACACCCTGAAAAGCAGTTGGTACAGTCTTCACCAACAAAACTGATAGCAATTAAGCAATAATAAATGCTCAGGAATTGTCTGAAGATAAGATGATTTTATGTTTAATGTTGTTATAATATTGCTTACATGTCAGGGAACAATTGGCCTTTAAAGCTAGTCAGATCATGAGGTTCATGAACCAGCTTTTAGAGCTAAATCACAAGGAATCCCCCGATAGTTTTTAATACTTAGTTATATGACAGCCTAGAGGGTCAGAAAAAAGTGAGTGTAAGGCATTAGTAAAATTATGCCAGGGATTATCTTGTAACCCTTACTTATGCTGTTAGTCCTGTTATCATTATGGGATGCAAGGATCAAGTGTGTGAGAGACTCTCATAAATCATATGCTGAAGTAAAACCTGCTTCCCAGAGTGTAGATCATTTTGTCATATACGCTTCCATGTGGATTTGGACTCCTGTTCAATTCTGAGAACTGTTATTATCACCATGATTGTGGTGAATTAGGTGATGGTAAACTCCAAAATACATGTATCACCAGCAGCATCTTTAACACCCTTGCACAAGTTTGTGAGCCCAATTCTGATCCCGCTTAGCCTAGTTTTTCCAGTGAACTTCAGCAGAGTGACTCCTGGTGTGCTGCCATATAAGGGAGATCAAACCCAATATGACTCAGCCTGCCACTTGCCAGTCTATTCTAAGTAAGACTATAATAAGAACTTCCACAAAGGAAGGTTATTTTTGCTAATATGTAAAAGAGAAAAAATGAGTAGGAAAAGTGCATCTTTATAGACATTTGTTCCACTTTTTTTTTTTTTTTCCTTTTGAACTGGGTATGTCTACATAGACTATAAATATTTGCTCAAGGCAGATTTGGCATACCTATGAGCTACCTGTGTTAATTTTAATATACTTCATGCTGGCAACAGCAGCAGTAAAGGTGTGACAGTACAGGTTAGCAACTGGAGTACAAGCAGCTTGGGCACACGTAGTAGTCGCCTGTGCCACCACTTTGTTATGCTTGCTAACTAGCTTAACACTAGTCTGGATGTGCTTCCCTATTGTAAAATCATTTTGCTTGAAGAGGACTATGGAACATAGAAACACACCTGAAGAGTGTGTTCTGGTATGAGGGTTGCAATTCTCTGGTTCCTGGGAGTCACTAAAAATCAGTTGTTTCTGAATGGGCCTCTAATCAGGAGAAAAAATGACTTTGTACTTTATGAAAGCATTCCCAGCACATTATAATACTCCAATTATGCCCCAGAGAAGCATTATTTTGTTACCCCAAATTTCATAGGAAAAACACAGTGTTTTTAGCATTTTATTCTTGGAAAAACTTATTAATTCTGTTGGAAAGACAGGCTATAAAACAGCTTCCACCGTGGCTGCAGCTATAGGGCTATACTCAGCAAAAGCCTTAGGTATACAATTTGACCCATATGAGACAGGTTGGGTCGCGTGGCTGTTGATACTGCATGCATTTCACAGCAGTACGCCCTGCAGCTGGAGTGTGCTCTACAAGGTCATGCTATTTGCCTTGCACGCTGCTTTTAACACAAAAGCACTTTTAATGTTAGAGGATGTTCAGCTATTCACATAAGAAGTCATTCTGAAAGTAATGCATTATCCTGTAGAATATTAATCAAGTTATATATATATGTATATTTTCCTCATCTGAGAAGATTATTGCTGCTGTTGCCTTAAGGAGTCACTAAGGCCACTGTTCCTTTCACTCAACTTCCTCATTGACACATACGTCTTTTAGGAGGCCAGTAGGAAAGCCAGCCTATGCATAATAGGCAAGTAAAAGAGATTTGGGGAATACATAGAGGACCAGCCGTCTACATGAATCATAAGCTTATACTTCTTTTCTTTTCCTCTGTTGCTTCCCTTTTCCGAGCTAAGGAACTATGGTAAAACCTGTGCTTCACTGAATAAAGAATTGAAAACAAACTTTAAAACATGTGGGCACTTTTAAATGGATCTTTTTGGTCAGCCATAGGAAAAATGGCAAACGCACCATGACGATTAGTTAAAACTTGGATAAGAACACCATGCACTTCTAGCCCCAGGCTGCCTAAACTCTGAGCCATGGGTCAGATGAAGGGTACAGTTTTATGGTATTGTCTTTAGAGGCCTTATTTCTGCTGTGCTTCTGTGGCTTTTTAATATGTTTTGTGGACAAGCAAAGATTTTAGAATTATTTCCTCCTTATTCAGCATTTGCAGTCTCTGATCTGTTTTGGCTTAAGTTCTTCTTTTGGGCATTTCACCATGGGGTCCCAGAGTCATATTCCTGGGCTGAAAGAGTAAAAGCTTACTTCAGTCTTCATTTGTCCTCCAGGACTTCCAGGTTCATCCCTAGACAAAATGTAGAAATGAGAACTTTCCTGAGTTCCCTCACCAGTTGTGGTAGGGTCTTCCGTGTGTGGCTCCACCATCTGGTAGTTGCTCCTCAGAGCGGCACTGGCAATACCTATCCTCCTGTTGTTGTGATGACTCCAGCAGGGATGCGATGGATGGGAGAAAGTGTGGAAAGCAGGAGAAGTGTGAAGAGTTTGTGAGGAAGGGGGAGTAACTCTGAAGGCTGGCAATGAGTCTTTACTTGAGTCACCTCCCTGGACTGACAGTGAAGTTATTTGGGACCCTGAATGTGATACCTGGCATGATTAGCCAAGTTTATTGTCTAACAGTGTCTGGAAAGTGGTAATCGATAGTGCAGCAACAGGCTGTACAGAGGTATGCAGTGGGGTTGGACAGGGGCCTCTCTGAGTCTTGTACTATTCAATGTGGTTTTTAACAACTCAAATGATAAAACAGCTTACTGAATTTGAAGATAACACCATTTGAGGATGGCCTGTTAGTACACTGGAGGAGACGATGAATACTTAAAAATAATTTTGAGATATTGGAGATGTGGGAGAAAAAAAATCCCTTTAAGCATGTAAATGTATGTCAGTTAGACGAGAAGAAATGGACTTTGAACACAGTAAGAAGGATTTTTTTCTCAGACAGATGTTTGAAAATATTCCTAATGGTGACAGCCCTTCACATACGGTATGAAGGGGTTCTGCTGGACAAAGAAACAGAGAAGACGTGAGGAGCAGCATTCAAGTAGCTAGCTTATGGCTTAGTCCTTTCATTTCTTAGGCTCTTCCTCTTTCCTCCATAGTCCTTTTGATGATGCAGCCAGGCAGTGTCACAGTCGGTGTTAGTCATCAACGCCACCAAAAGCCCTGCCCCAAGTCAACTCACCATTGCGACATACTAGAGAAAGGCTCAAAGAGGGAGATAAACTCTTCTCTATAATTCCTGAATTTGCCAAACACAGAGGTTTTGACATATAAGCAAAATTTAGGAACTATGCTTTATAGATTTTGTTGTTTCTTCTTTCTGTTTAGTGGGTTTGGGAGAGACTGAGCTGTAGCTGGTCATGCTCAGCATAAACATTCCTGTAAGAAAGCTCTTTGCAAACCAAAGGCTGTCCAAGGCCAGCTACCCAACAGACCCAGTCCTGTGGGGGCTGTGAGGCTGATGGAGGCTGGGCACAGACTTATAGGCCATGGGAAGTGGTTCAGATGATAATTTCTTTTCCCTTGACCTTTCCCATTAAAAGATGGATTGCCATGTATTATACTAACCAAGTGTGCTGAGTAGCCTAAGCAAGTGACCCTACATCTTGATTTGGGGGCTTAACTTGAAAAGAGGGAGTGAGGATTATATATTCTGTGATGCAGCTCGATAGTTTTTGGGTCTAATGCTTTTGGTGCAGTAGCTAAAAAAAATTATTATTTAGAAGTCCAGACCTGAGTGAAGAGAGAAAAATAGGAACAATAATGTTTTTGGACTCTTCATGGCTATAACATGAGCCATTTGATGGCGTATTCCCCTGGTAAAAGTCTTGTTCCCAGACTCCTCTTCCTGAACACAGCCACACATGTATACACACGCACACACAGAGTGTACAGTGCAAGAAAGGTCTCTCGCATCCTGTCTGGCTTTTGCCGTGTCCTTGGGTGCCCTGACCCTGTTGTTCCTGGTTTAGCCCTGAGCACACGCAGGATGGGAAGATGGGGGGTTGCCCACAGTCCTTGCCAGGGTGTCCTAGCCCCTGGCAGACCTTGGGGAGGAGCGGCATTGCATTTGTCTCCAGCTGTTCCTGAGCTAAATAAAAATAGCATTTGTGTCATCTAACTTCCTCGTATTTATATTCCAGGAGGCAGAGCTTAATTTCTTCATTAACCTGAGTAAATAATTAAAATTGTCCCCAACACTTCAAGGGAAAAAGCTTTAAAAAATCAACTTAGTATATGGGAACAAGATTAAGTTCAAAAGCATGAAACTGCTTGTGTAGTTGCTGTTCTGTCCCTTGTTAACTGAAAGGAACATTTTCCCTTCTTCTAAGTCTATATTGTTTTATGTTTATTACATCTTGTCACCTTGTGGCACATCCAGCTAGATTTGCTAGAATTTGATGTTGATGTTAATAATTACTTGTCAGAGCTAAATGAATGTGCTAATGAAGCCAAGGACCCTCTGGGGGTAGGGTCTGGGCTTCCATTTCTATGCAAGCATATAGCTGAATTTTTGCAAAGAAAGCTAACACTATCTCCACAAAAACACTTCTCTGGAGTGATAATACGCCGTATCATCTCCCTTAGCAAATAGTAACAAGTGCTACAGAGCAGCAAGCGATTTGTGAAACATTGAGGAAGAAAAATAAAATTGCTGCAAACTACCCAAAGGCTATGGAGCTTAACTCAGCATGTGGCTGAACTGAAGGCAGAGCTATTTTAAATAATTGATAGTGCTGTAAATGTACGTGGTGTGGTACAGGAAGAGGTCAGTGCCTAACACATAATAAGCCCTTGCCCTGAAGGGTTTATGGTCTGATAGTGCAGGACGAAGGCCCTGGTGCCTCATCAGAAGACGGCCGCAGACAGTTGCATGGCCTTTGGAGCATAGATGTAGGAGCGTAGGGGTGCAAATTCAGACATAAGGACAGTAGCTAGAAACAAGCGAGCGGTATTGGCAGAAGGTCAGACGCAGTTTGGAGGAGGCAACCAGACAATTCAGAGCTGTGCCATTTTAAGCAGGCTGACTAATACACTTCAGTGATTCAGTGGCGATGCTGGCATGCCAGCAGAGCTTTGTTAGCTTGTGTGAAACAAGATCAGATACTCTAAACCCAAGGTCTGGTGTGATCGGTGTAGACAGGGAATCCTGCGGCTGAGACTTCCTCAACTCAGATGTACGGAGGTTCAGGCAGTGGGTGGAAGGCTCTGAAGATGACACTAGTTATCTGAAGAATTAGGATGTAGGGAGTATTATGCCATGGGAGCAAGCAGCTTTTTTTGGAATTTCCTATGACCTTACACCTGGACACGGTTCAGTGTAAACTGTGTGACCTAGTCCAGAGAGAAATGGTGACATTCAGAAAACATCTGTAGAATAGACTCATCCTTCTGGAGCTATGTAGATATGGCCCCCATTATTGCCCTTGCCCTACACATGGATTGCCCTTGAGCAGCATCACAAGTCTGGAGAGCCTTCTGTATCCTGAGGGCAAGAATTTGGCCCAAAGTGTGCCAAAGCTGAATCAGAGAGATTTTTCCTCCTGATTCTATCTCCTGCCCCTGATCTCTCTTCTGCTGGCTCTCACAGCATGGGACACCTACTGACTGTATTGGAGCCCCAGGGGGCAGGGATATTGGTGCCAGTGAGACAGCTGGTTGCCATTACATTATTTACTCCTTACCCTGGAACATAAAAATAATAATGAAATGAATGTTACTTGAAAGATGGAGAGAACAGCAAGCAAAGATTTTTTCAGACCTGACAGGTTCAGCTCTAACGTATTTGCATCTTAAGCATCTGTCTATGTGTAAAGAATTTTCATGCATTTGGATGCACAGAATCAAATCCTCAGTGCAATACTCAACAACAGCCATAAGCATTTTCTGATACAACTAACTCATAGTATGTTAAGTAATTTATCAAAATTTTAAGAAGAGGTACTTCTAGTATAAAAAAACCCTTCTCTTTTTCCCCATTTAGCAGAGATTTTTTGAGGATAGCTCTTAACACCAATTTTCAAACAGAATTCCCCATTGCTCTCCATAGTATCCCAGCTCTGAAAAGTGGCATGGTACTACCATATGTTAGCTTCTTAAAAATGTTTTATTTAACCATGCAACAAGAAGTCAATTTTGTGATACAGAACAAATGTAAAGACATATGGTGAGTAGACTTGCCTGGGGAACACCAAACTTTCTGGTTTATGGAACAAAAATGTCTCAGTATTTTCACTGCCTACTCCAGAGTCTGCTTCCAAGTAAGCTTCTAAAATCAAGAAGACATATGGGGCAGAATTCATCTCACCTAACTTGAGTCATCTGCAATTCAAACATCTACATCTGAGCTAGACACCTTGGGCTATCTTTGCTGTCAACAGATGGAAAAGCACTTGCTTGATTTATTAGGTCTATTTTAGCTGTCTAGTTTGGGATAAGATTAACAGTTTTTTTAGAACTGTCTCGTTGCCCCATTGGGATTAGCTATACAGAAAGCTTAGATGACTAATTCACATGAAAACATCTGCAATGTTCAGAAGAACCCCACCTATGGGTAAGATTTCTGGACCTAAAGGATGCTGAGAATGTTGCAGATGTATATTATGAATTCCACAGAGAGTCTAGAGGTTCCATTCTTGTGGAAAAAAAATGCCCTGATAATCCAAAATATCTTCTGAAAACCTCATTTTGATTGAAGTATTTAATTGACATTTTGTTTTATCACAGTTTTCTCTCTCTTTTTAAAAAACAAAGAAGAAATAGGTGAAGTCGATGCAGTTTTGCAGTGTTTGGTAGAACTGGGTCCTCTGATGGACTATAGTCTCCAGCAGGTTTCTCCAGCACTCTGTACTTCGCAATGTCAGGCCTCACTGTTTCAGAAACATTCATATTACTTCTTGAACTTTGCAAGACCCTCTAATGGCAAGATGAAATATGTGTAGCATGAGCTGACTTTGGGAAAGCTTAGAAAATGTATTTACAAAGTATGTTATGTCTTTGCCAGTATAACATTTGATGACATAAACTCAGTTGTTAAATTAGAAACTCTCTTTATTCTGTTAAAATGTCACAACAATTTCTATCCTTGAGCTTCATTCTTTGGAGCACACCCAGACATGCACATTGTTTCGCTGCTGTTGTTCTTCTTACGATGGTGACGGAAGTCTAGCTTTCTTGGTAAAGAGGAATGAAGGAGATGTCTGGAGCCAAAAATAACTAATGAGGAAGCAAGGAGGAGGTTGATAATACCTTTCCCCTGCGGGAACCAGCACAGGCACAACAGTGGCTTAAGCCTATGTCCTTTGCTTTATAAAACTACTTAGCTCTACCAGGTCCCCTTGGCCTCTCTTCTTTAAGGTCCACCAACTTAGATTTTACTTTTTCAGACAGTGAGAGAACATTAGGTACTCGGTGCCTTCCTCCCCACAAGTGATGATGTGCTCTGCGTCTCTGAAATTGTGTTTCAGCAGATCAGGGAGGAAGAAGCCACAGTATTGATTTGGAAAACTGCATTACATTAATGGCAGGGCCTCTCTTTTTGGCTTGATTATAAAAAGCAGTTATGAATGCAGAACTGTTCTGGTGTCTGTTGAAAACTGAAACTTCACTGAAAGCAAAATTAAAGCCCTGATTGCTTAGATGGTCAATGGAATATCCATTAAAAATAATATTTCTTGTACCAAAAGTAAGGAATTTTATAAAATAAATGCAAATACAAAATGTTACACTTTCAAATACGATATGTATCAACAAATATTAGTAGTTCAACACAAAAGTTTCAGGGAGGCAAAAGCATCTGCAACTGGGGAAACAGAGTGGATGTGCTTGAAGGCACAAGGGTAAGGCTCACACTGGCTAGGTTTCTTTGCACAGGAGTTTCTCACTGCCACAGACAGATTTCAGCACGAGGGCTGTGGGTGAGGTGTCTGATTGTGTGTGTTCCCCAAATGGCGCTTTCTTGTAGCTAACTTCATAGAAATGGGGTATGTAGTTTACTTGCCTGTTTTCACGGGATCCCTGTTAGCATCAAGAAACTCACAACATTAGGAGTAGCTTGTCTAATGATTTTTTGCATTCACTTGGAGTCAGAAGCCTGAAAGCCCCTACTGTTCAATATCAGTAGAATCTCTTTCCCATTTAAAGTAACTTTAATATTCCCTTTTAAATTCTAGGGGAAACTGCAGAGTTTTGAAGTCAGGAAAACAATCCTTAATCTATCTACACACTGCATATACTAACATATAAACTAAACAAACATAAGGAAATGACAAAGCAGCAGCCCTTCAACATATGGGCAGAATGATTATCTAGGAGGTTATTTTTAAGTATGAAAACCCTTTATCTGTCCTTAAAGTTCCCAGTTGTTTAGAGGGATGTTTTCTGATGCTGCTGGCTTTCTTCTGATGCTGTCTGTGCTCTCTTCCGGATGATCCATGTGACATTCAGAAATGTATACTCCTGACTAATTAAGTTGCCTGCTGACTACTTCTGACACACAATTCTTCAACATAACAAATTCAGCAATAGAAATATAGCGGACCAAGTAAAAATTGTGCAATGAACTCTTTAGCCCCAAATACGAAGCATTCAGATTTAGTTGGGAAAAGAACCCATTTAATTGTTTCCTACAGAAACAACCGCAAATGAAACAGAAATGTAAATATTTATTTGAAAAACAGTGGCTCTGCTAGCAGCTACATCAAGGCACTCTCAAATGCAGGGCGAATTGTGATCTCAGTTTGCAGTGAGATTATCGTTGAAGTCAGTGGGAATACTGCGGGGGGAAAGAAAGGGCCTTTCACTCTATTAAACAAACATTGTGTGTAAGGCTGCACCCCACTGAAGCTGGGTGGCATAACAGAGAACTTAAAAAGGAGAAGCTTCTACAAATGGGAAAAAAAAAACCCCTCAGCTCATCATCTACAAGAAAGGCCCATATAAAGCTGGTGTGAGCCTGCTGCATAACACTTTTGGGAGTGAAGTATGTTTGACACATGGAAGTATTGGTAAGCCTCTCCCAGCCTGGCAACAAAGGGACAAAGATGGGGAGAAAAAAACCCCAAAGGACAAGGCTTGAACAAGCCCTGAGAAGAGCCTAGCACAAAGAGATGTTCTTTGACCCACAGGCAGCAGAATGGTGACTTGTTTGGTAAATCTCTAGGCATGAAAATGTGTCTTTTAAAGGTGTTTGAAAGTAAAGAGATACTGAGGGTGCTATCCAAGGCTTCTTGTCAAATCACCAAAGAAGACATCTAATTCTGGGTAATGGCTCAGTTCAAGAAGTCATAAGAAGAATCAATCAGATCATTGCTTAATATTTCAGTGAAGATAGCCTCAGACCACATGGGCCAGTAATAATGCAATGCATCCTCAGAGCTCTTGTCATCCAAGCATCTAAATGACTTTCTTAGAAATTATATAAGCTCCTCAGCAAATTAGTATTATTATTTAAAAGATGGACATGACAATGTACATGTATGGTAAAAGAATTATACAATCAAACAGCCCTTTTAAAGACAGAGCCAGGACACAACCCAGCCTTCCTGACTCCTAGTCATCTGTTGATTCCGGCTGGACCATTTTCTTTTTCATCTGTCATAACAAATAATTTAGCTGTTTGTCAATATTGTCTAGCAATGTTTTCCAAAATCTGAAGGTAAAATTCTGTGCTGCATCTTGGGTAGATGCATAAAATTTGCAGCAGCAAATATTCTTTCGGTTAAAGCACCACTGAAGATAGTAAAATGTGGACACTTGTGCCAGTACTGCCATAGGGTAATGCTAGAAAAGGTACCGGCAAGGAGATGAAAAGCACTAGGTGCAAGGGTAGTTCTCGGTTGTGCTGTGGTCATCGGGTTTAAGCTGTAGTACCTTTGAAAAGCCCAGTACACTGTAGTTAAAGCAATGTTAGCTAAATAGAAGTACCTACTCACAGAACAGTGAGAGTGGGCTCCTTTTTGAGCCTTTGGATACACACTTCCCAGCATGTTCATACAACCCACTTATGGTGAACTAATGGAATAGAGCTTGTAGCGGCCATCCTCCTGACCTACCACACTGCCCCTGCCTTCTGATGGTCACGTCATCATAATGACAGAACAGGAAATTTTAAAAAAGGCAACTGTGTTACTTTAATCTACACAATATGATTTTTAGTAGAGGACAAATACACTGTTGATGTAGGTGACTTATTACAAATACTCACTAGGCACATGGCTGACCCAAATGTCACAATTCCAGATTCTGACTGAAATGTACCAAGCTGCATGTTTCTGGCCCATCACTACAGTTTACAGTTTCGAAAAATATCTGTGCACTGCACAGATGGTAGAGGTCAGTTAGTCCAAAAGAGTCACAAAGGAACAAGTTTTAATGATAATTTGGGATTTCTTTGCTTGCACATTCCAACAGCTTTTTAAGCTGACTATAAAAAACCAGAAGAATGAAGAGAAAAAAGGGCCAGCAATCTTTGTGTGGAAGGTAACAATGCTGCAGTCAGGACAGTTGTCATTTTTTTTAAGATCCATCTGTGCCCAAAATTCAGCACGATATTTTCAGGATTGCATCCTGCCTGAGTCTCACACCCACACAGCACCTCCTCAGAGCAAGCACAGATCTTGGCAATGCCAGGTAAACAAGTACTTCTATTCCTGTGAGAGGGGTGGAAATACGTACTGAATGTGGTGTCCCCAGCATAACAAGGTAAGGTTGCCTGTTCCTTGCAACTCTGGTTCCCTCCTGTTTGCACTTCTGATGGTCTGGTCTATGCTTTAACCTGGACAAAGGCAAAGACACCAATACCTAGGCTAGCAGGGTCAAATCCAGGCATCTGTGGGGTCTGACTTTAGGGTTGTTTCTGGAGCTGGAAGAATGCAGAATAGTGATGACTGGCACAAGTTTTCCTTTATAAAGGACAATAGAGATAATAATCAGAACAGTTATGCAAAACTCACTAAAACTTTCAGGAATTTACAAGTAGGTACTGATAAATATTCAAACAGCAATTGGTGGGATTGCAAGTGCAAGTCCTTCTCTTTTAGTCTAAACAAAGCAGAGAACAAGCACCAAAAGACCATGAGAAAAGTGGTTACACTGATAGAAAAAAGTGCAGCTGAAGCAAGAAGTAGTTGTTGAATATTAGCAAATACAAACAGTGAGGTAAGGAAGATCTATAAAAAAAGGTCTCCTAAAAAGTACAAACAAGCTGAAGGATAAGTGACAGAATAAGACTTTACTCTCAAATTATAGATAATTATTCACTAACATCAGAAGGTACCTCTGCTGTCTTCTTATTTAATTGTAACAGAGAAAAGCTGTTCGATAAAGACTGGGTGCATGTTTATACTGCTTTTATGAAGTCCTTTTCCTCAGCTGTTACCTGTCCATCTGTTTCAGTTTCAGCTTTATAGTTATATTTGACTCAGGGCAGGTCGAAAAGAAGCGGGCTTTCAGTCTGTTGACAGACAGTGTTTGTAATGCTCTAAGGGAGTGCCTCTGCAGGTAGCTTCCCTCTGTACCTGACAGGGGATGACAGGAGAAGCATGGCTTACCCTCATCCTACCTATCATCTCCTTCAGGGCTGAGAAGCTGACTCCTGTCTTTGATCAGCCCACTGTATCAATGCCCATTGCCTCCTGCAAGCTTTTCAAACACATGCCTCCATGCTCTCATGCTGTCCCCAACACTCAGGAGAAGCTCTTTGCAAACATCTGCAGAGCTGCCTCATAATCTTTCTTCAGTCCACCCTTACAACTCTCCTTCTGCCACACTGCTTCCATGAGTTTGCATGAGACCTACTAGATTGACAGATACTTCTTTCATTCCTTAGGCTTATTCTCCTCTTTGTTTTTCAATCTGTCTGCTGCATCTTTTCCTAACTTCAAACTGTAAGTTTTTTTGGGCCAGGACTGTCTTCTCATGTGCTATTTAAATAAGGTCTCATACAAAGATTGCCATTCCTGGCATGGACACCTCTTGACTCTCCAGCGCAATACAAATAATCTGTGGCAGTTGTCATTATATTAAATTCAGTTTTTGCTGGATGTAGCTCTACCCCTAGAAATATCATTACAATCAGCTCCGAAGTCTTAACAAGGGCTAGTGAGGTCCAGAGAGAGGAGATGAACCATGGTTGGATGTACTGTTAACAGTCTGGATGATGCAGGAGGCATGTCTGTCTTGAACAGTATCCTGCTCATCACCTGCATACTCAGCTTTGGGATGAATGAATTTAGTGGCAAACCCAGGCCATGCATCCCTATGGGTAGGCCATCATCTCAGAAGCAGCAGCTAAGGACTATACCCTAAGTGGCATTTAGGTTCCTAACTCTTTTTTAAGCGGCCAATATACTCCAATTCCAATAGGAAGGGAGGCTTCCAAGTATGATTTATTTTCTAAAAACTGGTACTCCCTGGTCACTCAAGCATAGTACAGTCAGACAGTAACTTGAGGATTTGTATAACTTTCACTAATGGATGAGACAGCTTTCCTAAAAGACCAAGAAACTGCACAGTTACATACAGCCCTTGTGCTAGAAGGGTACACCTCCACTTCTTGTCAGGGGTGCATTAGAAGAGACCTCTGGAAGAAACAAAACATTGGCTGTGGTTGTCTCACCAGTTCTGCAACCCAGCTTTGCATTCAGAAAAGTATTTGAGTCATAAAAGTCAATAGTTACAGAAACTGTGGTGCTATGTGGGAACGGGACAAGAGTGAAACAGAACTGTGGGTAATGGGGGGTGGGAGGTAGGAGCAGGATACGATCACTGGGGAATGGACTCTGAGTCCTTACTAAGCACTGTGCAGGTTTTTGTGGATGGACTGTGTTTCTTTCAACACCACAGGCTCTAATCTTACCGTTCACCCTGTTTATCAGATCCTGCACGCTATTACAGTATAACTGTCCTTAGACAAAACACACACAGATGAGTGGCTTTGCTAAAAAGATAAAGGTCCAGCTGGGGCAGTTTCCTTCTGAGTTATGGCAGTGGTGGCAAACAGCTTCAGACACCTTCAATAAGGAAAGTTGTGAATCTCTACCCTAGCAATCCATCTATGTACAAGGACGTAACCGGTCCGTGAAACTACTCAATTAAATATATCAGCTATATTTATTGACTTGACTGCTCAGGTCACTGGGAATTGCTGGAGAGGCACTGCGCACACGGCTGCGGCTGTCAGCAGCACCTGCAGCCCAGCCCTGCCAAGTACAAAGCTGGGGAGTCAGATTTCCCAGGTAAAAACAAAGATGTTCCAGATTACCAGACCCCTTGCAGAGCCAATATCCTTTCTTTTTATGTGCACAAACTCACCACTGAAACCTGACCTTTGAAATATTATTTATTGGTACCTGAGGGTCTTGGTGTTAAGCAAATAGAACTAAGGAAGCACCTGAGACTGCTTGGTCCATGCTAGTATTTTTCTGGCTTAGGTTAAACTTTGTGAGAATATCAGCTGCTTTCCCTTCAGGATAAAGATAAAAAAGGCACCAGCTCATGTGGAACAGGAGAGATCTCCACCCCTACTGAAGTCATAGCAGAACTGGAGTGGGAGTGCCCAAGGGGATGCCAATGCAAGATGACAGTACAGGAGATAACCTCATTTGTGCCTCTGTGTGCCTTCAGGGAATGCAGCGAGAAAGATCACAGAAATCCTGGAAAGACAAGAAAGGCATGAAGACTACAGGAAAAGCCCTCAATCCTTAAAAACAGCTGAGTAAGAAAAGTTTCCTGACTGAGTGTCCCAGGGTTGTGGGTGCACCAATAGCTTCACTGGCCCTGCTTAGCCCCATCAGGGACCAAACCTCTACCCATGGGCCCCATTTCAGCCCAAGCCTTTAGACCTGCATCTGAGTTGTGTGATGTTGTAGTGCTGGTCTCCATCCCCACCACAGCTGTGCCCAGCCATGGACCCCCCTTGATTCTGGCCTGTGAACTGACTTTCTGGCTTGACCTTGGACCCATCTCACCACCACAGGGGTGCCCAATGAGCTGGACTTTTGGTTGACCCCAACTGTCCCCAGCTGTCCTGCTCCCTACCTGGGGTGAAGTTCAGCCCTCCCTGTCCTCCTGGTGAGCCCCTTGCACCCCCTGACCCCCAGTGAGGTGCTGGCCCAGGCAGCACTCTGGTGAAGTCCTGGCCAGAAGCATGGGACCGCAACTTCCTGCTTGATTGCAGCTCTGCTCAGGGAAGCATTGCTGGGATCTTTGTCAACAGGGACCTCTTGCATCTGCAGATGTCTAGTGTTGCCAGTAATTTCTCAGACAATGCACAGGACCTTGAATTTTGTGTAATTCAGAGTTGAGAAAGCAATGCAGAGCATGTGGCTCTGGTTTCACCAAGGTGCTGTACGTGCACACTGACAAGAACGCAGGAGGTGCCTGTTTTGATGGGAGCCCTTATTCTTTGTCTCACAATGCCCTTGCTTTGTACAGACTCTCTTCCCAAAGGGATTTTCTCGTTTGCAACCTGATCCTTAGCTAGTAGTTTGGCACCAAAACCTATCCATCACACAACACAGGACTACTGGGCATCAGCACAATGAAGCTTTGTTCTTGGTCTGTCCTCACTGAAGAATGGAGATCCCCAGATCTTCTCCCTAACATGGCTACCAGCTGGCTAACAGCTCCTGACATAATGAATTGGCTCCTGTTCCTCAGAATGACCTTCCTGAGTATGAAACACAGACAGTGGCCAATCTTGAGGCTGGTCCCTCACTGCCCACTTTCACAATCTTGTTAAATTAGCAAGAAGCCCTACCTCCTTTTTTTCACATGTTTTCCTATGGAAGTTCATGACATTTTGCCAAACTTTTGTAATTTTTGTATTACTTTGTAGAAAAAGATCGGTGTTTTTTGACAAATCAGCTCCTCTTTTTCTTTTTTCCACTTGGAACTGACCTTTAAATTTTCATGTTCATTACAAACTCCCACAGTACTGAGGTTCTCCTCAAAGGGATTTGCTGGTGCTGGTAATTATAGGTGCCAATTGCATTTGTTCCTTGGTGTCTTTACGTTTAGTAAATGAACTTTAAAAAAATTATATTATGGGTGTTTTTAAAAGCTCATTGGACCTGGGAAAAAAGAGTGGGTCAGAAGTACCTTTAAGTGCGAATTTTGCTTACTGCCTTAGGCCAGGTGGTGAAAGGTATTTAGGTGTTGAAAGACAGACTTCTACTAAGACTTTCAGAAATATTGTCTGCTTCATAAAATCTTACTTGGCACTTGGCTGATGTTTTTGGCACTTAAATATATTGGAAATCTGGCACTGTGCAGATAATAAATAAAGGAAAATAATGGGAGTTCAGATTTTAAAAAAGCAATGTTGTTTTTTACAGTATCAGGATTGGCATGCTGTTAAACTGTTATTACAACAAAGCCAGGATCTCTCATAGGGTGCATGAGGAGAAACAAAAAATGGCCACCTAAAAAAAAAAAAAGAATGAAGGACATGCAGAAAGTCTACTTTATAAAGCTTTCATCATGCAGATTCAGATGATTTACTTTTGGCTTGTTGAATTTTTTAAAAAATCTTTTGTCTACAGAATAATTAGATGAATGTAGAATTCTAAATTGAGTGTATAGATCTTTCTATACATTTGCAGAATGAGAGATCTGAAATAACATAACTGACATTCTTAGAACTGGTAAGGACAGTCACTTGTTCAGGAAGGTTAAATATATCCTGCAACGCACAACCTGCACAAAGAGGGGTGTCAGGAGATTGTAGCATGTCCTAATCAGGAGTATGAGCCTCCAAATTTTTTGCTTTTTTTTTTCCAAGGGTGAGAAATAGAATGGGTCTTGAATATGTAGATCAGTATAATTTAATTAGCTTTTATGACCAGGACTCCTCAGAGATAACCATAAAAGTCAATTAGACTGTATTAAAATGCAGCCGTTTCCCTGAAGCTTCTGTGAAACAGCCCTTACTTATTCAGGAAAATGGTAAAAATCTAGATACCTAATCTAATAAAAAGAATAGCCACGGAGAAAGAATGCTGCTGTCTTTTTAAAATACAATAGATTTCCTTCTGCACTTTCCCAGTGCCTGAAATGCATTGTAATGTACAGGTCATACCTTGAGTTTACACATTTATATGCTGTACTGGCCATCCAGTCTTACGGTATGATCCTGCAGTCCATTTAAAATTGGATTTGAAGAAGATGGTTAGCAAAGTGTAGTGCCTCAGGGCAAAAGCTGATTATCTGCAGGAATCAGGAAAGGACTGTGTCGCAGCTGTACTCCCCCTCCTGACTCCAGATGTTACACACACAGAACTGGCTGAGCACACAGGAAGATGTGCAAATACCTAACCACACAGCCAGAGGATCATCTCTTAACTGATGCCTTCTTTCCTCACCCTTGCCTCTCTGTATTGTAATCAGATCTTCGTCTATGCTATGTTTAAGAGCAGCTCTGAGGTAACACTTGGTGACCATCTGGCATTTACCTGCTTGGTCTGTCTCCACCTACCCTACCACACGGCTACGATTAGCCCATGCACGATGGCTCTCTGCCTCGCGACAAGGTTCCCTGTTATTCCTATGGGCTTGGTAACCACCACACCCTGAACTTCAGGTTGCTGCTGAAGCGGAAGCTTTTGAGGGCAGGAATCATGTTTTTGGTATCTCTAATGAACATTACAGACATATATGACTTTATTACAGAATATTCAATATCTAATTTTTAGGTTTGCTCTTTTTCCTCTGAACAACATGTTCTGGCCATTATGAAGAGCAAGACTCTACTTTTAATTGGCCTGATCAAGTAAACACTCTCTTGAATATTATTATGCCTATTAATGCCAGGAGTGGCTTATATTATTCCTGCAGGTATTGATTACCCAGAGCAGAGGTGGGGAGGGGTCAGCAGCCTAAATCTATAGTGTTGTGCCCACCAGCAGTTTAGTCTTGAGAGAAGGGAGTGGCAGAGCAGCTGGGCAGCTTCCCCATCACTGCCACATGCATCCGGCCCTGAATTCCAGCAGAGCCTTATTTGTTTCAATTAGCTCATTAGACCTTTCAAGCCTCCATGCTTATCTCAAAAACAAATATTTGCCGTACAGCACGTCACACTGCTTGGTATTATGTTCTCTGCATAAAAGAAAGTCCTTGCAAAACATATGACAAAGTGCTTGTTGTACATTTATTATGAGAATCTTCATTCTGGCTCTACCTGATTTTTATAGGATTAAAGTCTCAGAGTTAATGCTGTGTTAGTACGCCATTTCTGTGGAAATTATTGCATTTCATAATAATGTACTCGAGTTCTAAAGAAGAGAGACAAGCATGAAGCAAACAATTCCTATCAAACTTGCAGCAGATAAGAACAAGCATTGTCTTGAAATCTCAAATTCTTCTTTTCTTTTTTTTATGACATAAGGAGTAATATTTGAGAGATAGCAACCGTGGCACTGAGGTGATGTCCCTTGCATCGACGTAGTTAATCTGTCAGCAATTCCATCAGCAAACCTGTTTTTCAGACCTGTTAACTGCAGTCTGAAAATCAATTCCAGACTTAATCATGGACAAAGGGGTGTATTCCACCATTCTGCATGCCAGTGATACACATATATCATTGAGAGAATAGATTCCAAGGTCTCAGACCACGAGAAATTTTATGCTTACAATATTTATGACAGAATATCACTCTTGTGCTACAGAGTGCAGAGAACTAGACAGAGTAGGTGATTCAAATGCAAAATAGTTTGATCCTCAGATGAACATTCCTTGGCCTTTGGCCTTATAATACAATCCAAGGCATGTAAAAATTGTGCTGGAATTTGCCTCTTGTCATATCTCATTGCTTAATTATTAAACATGTTTAGTATTGCACAGTTGCTCTATAATAACGTCTATCATTACTTGACCAAACAAAATTCCTTGTGCTATTGTCTGCCTAAAGAGTCAATACCTGATAAGGGCTGGTGCTGCAGCTCCTGGCTGAAGCAGGGCCACACAACTCTGCAGCGTGAAACAGTGTAATTTTGGGGCCATGCTGGTACTCAGAGAGCAACCAAGCACTGCATTTTCAAATCTTTCTTTTTTTCTTCACGAAGGAACAAATCCCGTGCCCTTCTCTCCAGCTGGACGGACCAGGGGGAAGAGGACAGGACTGTGACCTTTTGGCACTGGCAAATGGCAAAGCTTTTGGGCAAAGGGGTGGAGATAAAACTGCCAGTGGCATCAGGTCAGGGCACTAAAATTACAGAGGCTGCTGTGCTTTTCAGTACACAGGCAAGAGGCAAATGGAAGAGGAGCATTTAGAAAACATACTGCAGCAGCAAAGAAAGGACACTGTAATGCAAGCCCAGTTCCTCAGGATGGGCCTAAGAAAGTAAATCTGAGACATACATATGAAGCACTTCTGCACCTGTTGATCTTTAGGCTTTCCACTTAAATATAACCAAGGACTCCAAAACCAGCATCAGTGAGACAGATGATGACCAAACTTTTCATCTCCATAACCCTGAATGCAAAGCACTGGGCTTAGACTAGTGCAGCCCTCAGCAGACACAGCCTCCTTCAATTTTGTGGTCACTGCTGGCTTTGGGTGCCCCTACTTTTTCACCCTCCATTTGAGTTGTTCACCTGCTTTTCCAGATAGGGTTCATGAGGTGCCACCTTTCCAGTGATGCTTGTTAGAGTGACATCAGTTCCTGGCCGTCAATACCAGGCAAAGTTCAGCCTCTCCACTTAGGTACCCAAAACCTGAGATGTGATACATCCGAATTAATGGCTTTTCACTCTGTTGGTTTTATTATAATTTTCTGCGCAAGTGTGAAACAGTCCCTGTTTCACAGGGAGTGGAAGAGGTGTGGGGCTCAAATACGGGTGAGCTACACATTCTCTATCCACTGCCTTGGTCCCATTCCCAAGGTCTGGCCCCCCTCATGACCGTGCAGCCCAGCGCAGGGCCAGGCAGTGATTCCAGCAGTGGCTCTGAAGCAGCACAAGGAAAGCCAAGAATACATCATGACCTCGGGTCCTTGCAGAACCTTTGCTGAGCTACGGGGACAACGACCTGTGGGACCTGCTGTGGTGCAGGGAAGGGCTCGGCTCAGGGAGATGCTGCGCTCCCACCTGCACAACCGAGCTACTTATCAAAGGTCTGCTTCAACAGGAAATCGTAGCTGGGGGCTGCCTGGGAATATCTTAGGGTGTTCCGTAGTTTTGCTCCTCCAGACCTGCAGATGCCTGGGCTCAGCTGGAGCTGGGGTGAGCCCGAGGAGCCAGGTGGGACAGCAGCACAGGGCCAGAGCCGCTGGTACTTCCGCGGGGGCCAGGCCACTAGCCCACCTTCACCACAGCTTGCACCCAAAAACTGAGGTGCGGGCAGACCCTCCGCGGCAACCCCCGGCGCGGAGCTGAGCTTTAGATCTCGTCTCTAGTGCATGTCAGGCAGAGCAAGGCTATGGCTTTAGAGCCACATTATCTAGATGTATTTCCAAAAAAAAACCAGACTGAGGCTATTTTAAAAAAATAAATATCCTAGAAGGTCGTTTCTTTTGAAGTCGACTAACTCAGCACTGGCAAACCTAACCTTATAAAAAGAGCTTTATGCTGAACCGTGGGGCATGCCACCCCACAAAGCTTTTCAATGAATTGGAAATGATTTCTCTTAATGTCTTGACCTCAGGGCTCAAAGGGGGATGTGGCAGCAGCCCCATACAAAAGCCCGGGGGGGAAACATTTAATTTCCCAAGATGTTACTCCTCTGGTATGCACCAAGAGGAATTGCTTGACAGTGCAAGGTGAGTTTTATGGATCATGAAACTCTGCCAAAGAAGGGGTGAAATACAAACAAATCAGTAAGTAAATACATGTGTCCTCTCTCTCCTTTCCCATGCACAAGCTGCAAGGTAGTACAGACAAAAATAAAGGCCCACTGGGAAAACGCTGACGTGAAAGCCTAGTTGAGAAGGTCCTTTAATTTTATCGTAGAATCTCTTGTCCAAATAGCAGAGGTCTGTGTGAGGCCTGGCTGTGTGCCGTGTACAGGAGCCCTCTGCTTGCAGGGGGAGGAGAGGCTCTCATCCATACCGCCTGGAGTGGCAGCGCACACCCTGCTGCAGTCCGAAGCCCAACACACTCTCCCGCCTCCCTGTGCAAATACATTATCACTTGGATTCATGTGTAACCTCTCAAGATACTCTGTTTTTACCACTCAGGCTTTCCCTGTCCCTATCTCAGGAGGGAACCAGGAGTTTTTCCTATTGTGGATTAAATTAATGAGAAAAGAATCTAGGGAAAATTGGCTATTCTTTGCCTGATTACCTTCAGTTATCCTACTAGCCATGTTGGGGTTCAGCATTACTGAAAGAATGAACAATAATCTAATTAATATGCTTACTGTATTAGAATAGAATCTAAAGACATGTTCAGCTTGTCACAGCATGCACTTTTAAATTTTTTACTCTGCAGTAACATTAAAACAGCCAGACTTTCAGCCCTGCAAACTGTGGATAATTAATTTCTTTCATCCCAAACAATTTACTCCCCTGTGTATTAAAACACTTAACCAGATCAGTTGTATTTGTACCAATGCGTGCTCTGATGTGCAGAGCAATGGAAAAAATGAACAATCAGTGTGTAGTAATGATTATTTTATTGGTTAACAATTTTCTAAAAATGATAGAAATAAAGTCATGTATTTCTCTGTCAGGAGTGAGCGCTGTTTACACAACCAACATGAATAATGAAAACAAGTATATTCCCTCCTGCCCTTGCTCTCTTTGGATACTATCCAGCAGTGACTGAAGTCAGGGAGAGCTCTGCTGTTGACTTCTCTGGAGCAAGATGGGATCTGCTGCCTGCAGTCGGCATTCCCCTCTGGAAACGCCGTGCAGATGGAAAAGTCCCATGGAGAAGGCAGAGATCATTGCACTCAAGGTTAGTAGGATCACCCTCTGGGCCTCAAAACAAGGTCAAAGTTGGGAGGGAAGGAGAAAAAAAAAGAGATTTAAAATAAAGGTTTGCATGCTTTTTTTCTGCCATTCTAGTTTCTGAGGCATATAGCTATATTTGGTTGTATTTTTAGGCTCTGTTCCAGGAGCAGATTGAAGAGCTAAAAACTTTGTGAAAGGAAAGTTAGGATTTCCGCATGATCAGTTCACTTGAAAAACTAATGTTCTGAAAGAAATACCCCACCCTACAACACTTATTAAAATGCAGATATTTTGTAGAAAGACAATTTTAAGCTAGCCACATGAATCAGTTCTCAAGAATATAATTCTCAGCTTTAAAAAGTTGATATGACAGCACAGAAATGATGTCGTAAGGAGCCCATCCTTTCATCGGACTTTTTGTGGGGTGGACTTCCATGTTCTTTTACAAAGTTGCGTGGGATTAGACTTTTCGGTTACAATGCACATGAACATTCTTCAAAGCAACTCCCAGCAATGCAGTTACTCGTTCCAGTAAAATGGAATTTAGGGAAAAGCTTTCTGCACTTCAGACCAAAAAGGAGCAGGGTTTGGCCTGCGGGGGTGAGATTCACCCCGAGCGCAGGGTGACGTGGACTTGAAACAGGCCCACGTTGTCAGCCATTGACTTTAAAGGAAGCTTTTCCTGATCAAGTAAGAGGTCACACAAACTTTTCATTTGTGCATCTGTAAGGGAAGAGATCTGTCTCTGGCCGACAGCCTCTTCAGTCTTTCTGGCTCTCTGGGGTGGTTCCCCTAGATTTCAAAGTGTATCAGCTGGGGTTATTCGTGCAGTTGTAAAAACAATGCGGATTAATGAGAGTCACTCCCCACCAGGTGACCCCTGGAAAATCTGCTCCACAGTCAGTGAACGACAAGAATTTTTATTCCATTTTGGCCAGAGAGAGATCAAATCGTTAGACTTTTTCCCATCATCAGCATCCTCGTTGTGGAAACATGACGGTCAATTTTTACTGCGGCTCAGCAAGGCTGTCCTCAGCACTGCATATTTCCTGCTCAGCATCCACCTTCCTCGCTTTTAAAATTCATTATGGGTAATCTTCTGCGAAAGACAATATCGAGCCTGGATGTCTTGACCACCCAGATCTATACATTCCTGTTGTCAGATCTATATACTTCTGTCATAATAAAAGCGCTGGAGAGCACAGCTCATGAGAAAGTGCTCCTAAGGAGATCACTGAATCTTAATCTTTGCCTTTCACCCTGTTTAGCACCATTTCTTCCGAAGCTGTGCACATATCTGTGCGGCTGTATATTTTCAGCATATGTCACTGCAAAATAAATTATTCAGGATTGTTAGATTACTTATAAATGACACCAATCAATTAAGACCACAGTCGGCAGTCTTTGGGGTTTTTGTCAGAGAACAGGATGGTAAAGCTCTCAACTCCACATTTCCCAGTATGAAGGATTATGGTAATGACAGCTTATTTTTATTGAATTTTTAATTGATGAGTAATATCTCTGGACTTGCTGTGCTAACATTAGGTCTAGGGAGAACTAATCTCTTAAAGGAGAACAGGATATAAGCAGAGCTGCCCTTCTCCAAACAAAAAACCTCATTTGAATGTGACACCCAGTAATCACCCAAGTTTGCTGCTGTCAGTTGTCTGAGTGTTCCACAAGCCTTTGCACTGAAGATTTGTGCCTTTTCCTTCCACAGGTCTGCACGGGCCTTTGAGGAGACCGCGCATTAACATGCGCTTCACTGCTGTCCTGTAATAAGGTGAAAAAAGTAGGGTGGCTCCAGGTCGCGTGAAACAAAGCAAGCAGCAGGCTGTATTGATCCCTGGGCCGAAGATGCCACATTTCTGTTTGCAGGCTGGAAAAGCCTCAGCTCTCCCTCCTCTGCACCACTGACATTTCCAGGGTTTCTGCCGGCGTTACCAGCAAGGCCACTGGTTAGCAGGTTCTGCAACCCTCTCACAAAGGAACAAATCCTACTGCTGGCTAGAAAGCCACAGAGACACGAAATTAAATATTCATTTCGCTTTTTTTGATTGAAGGACAAAAACTGGGATCCCCTCCTCCTTCCAAAACACCCAGCCCCCGGGCTGACTGTGGTGGTGCGTGCTCATGGTACACACAGGGTGAGCTGCACAGAGAGCTGCGCCTTAATACCAGCAAAGAATAACACAGCCGATCCGCTGTGTTCCTTGTTGTTTTAAGGAGCAGTAAAGCTTCATGGTGATGGATAAACACTATTATCATGCATTAAACATGTGTGGTTTAAGGACACAGAGTAGTCCAATACTAAGTTTTTCAATACAGATTGAACATGTAATTCTAACTGCTTGAGTGTTTTATATAGAAATCCTCCTTGTAGCCCCATGAACTAAAATCGGACTGTTCAGAGTCCATCTAAATTCACTTCATAAAATCACCAAGAATAATTTAAAAACATATACATTGTATGCTGCCATGGATTATTGATTCATTACGGATGATGGTAGAGTCTGAATTGCAAGGTGCAGCAAAGATGATGAATTTTAATGTGGCCAGTGGCTACTGTTAAGCAGATATGAAATTGGAAATCAATGCTAGCTATTAAATACAAATGGCTGCTGACTTTACATCTGAAGCAGTCTTCCATTCCCAGTCTTTCAGCGTGCCAGGGGAATGCTGGCATGAGGGAAGAAAGCCCAGCCTTGCAATGGTCTGCCAGGGCCACCGACTGTACTTTCTGTTCATACCTGGGGTACACTGCACCCCCTGTGAAACGGGTCCCCAGCAAATGTTGCCCATTCTCCCCATGCTAGATGTGGTCCTAGCAGCTGTACTTTAAGTCTAAGCCTTGGTCTCTGTCTGGGAGTTGATTACATCTGAACTTAAGCTCATACATATTTCTAGATCTCATGGTCAAGAGGAAAACCAGTGAAGGGTGATGAGTGTCTAAGGGATGCAGTGATGCCTGAGCCTGCTGGCACCTGGAAGACTGAGTGCAAATCCTAAGACCCAAGAGCAACTGCAGCCCAGCTGGAAGGTGTTGCTGGAGGAGTGTGACATCTCAGGCCACCCTACCCAGGCGCAGGAAATGCTGTCAGACGTCCCCCTGGCTTCTAGCATGGGCCCAAGAGTGGCTGTAAGGCAAGTCTCTGCCTGCCAGACAAGCAAACTCCCCTGACAACGTTGCTCCATGTAGTGGTGGAGACATGATGTGTCCTTGGGGGAGCAAAGTAAGCCTCAGGGAGCTCTGTGTTGTATTTTGCCTAGGGCATCAGTTTGCCATAATCCAGCTGTGTTCCCATATAATGCAGAGACAAGGTGTTTTAGCCTCCTGAGTAGTGTCTGTTGCCTTGGTTTCTACCTCCCCTCTTTTCAACACACAGATATGGATGATGGAAAAAACTTTGTTGCTTCATAATTAAATATTAAATGGAGAGACAGAGACCAAAGTGCCCCTTCCTCCAATAGCAAAGCATTGAATAAATGAGTATCCTAATCTCATTTAAATATTTGCTGGCTCTGTTGACAGTGGAACATAGAGCTAAGACCCTAATTAAATGAGAAAACAATAAACATAACTAGTAAACTCTTGGTTTTCATTAATCCACATCTCGAATGTTTTCAAAAAGTGTCTAACAAAATGAGCATCATATTTCAAACGTTCACGCTCTAGATCTCTCAAACATAATCAGTGATGTTTATCATGTCCTTTATGAAAATGCTGTCTCTCTCTCCCCTTCTCTACTGCAAGAGCAGAAAAGGGGAGGGAAGCTGTTCCTGGGATGTGGGTGAGATGCAGTAGAGATTTGTAGCATGTGCTCTGGAAACAAACACAATGTCTCCTGTGCGAGCATGATAGTGGCATTGGCGTAATGAGCTCTTCTTGGGTAAGTAGGCACAACAAACTGATCAAATTCCCAGTGAAGGGTCTGGGTGACATTCCCACCCAACACAGGAAAGCCAGGGGGGCAGAAGCAGGACTATGGGAACCTCCAGTCCAGAGCTTGGCTTTAATATGAGCCAACATGGCCTTTTGCATTAGGTCCACAGACAGGCCCCAGTCAACACAGCTGGACCACAGAGCTCACATGGGGCTGTTCATGAGACATCAGTTCTAGTTAGGAGGGACAGAAATGCATCTTCTCCGCTTTCTGATTGTTTTCTCTGTGTCAAAACTTTCCAGACTCCTGAGAATTGTTTCCCATTATGCATTTTAATTTTACTTTGCAGTGGCCCCTTATGATAGCACTATTGTTCTCATTTCTGTGTTGTTCTTGATCTGCATTGATACCAGATACCTACCCCTCCTTGGCTGATGTGTATAGATTTAGCTGGTAAGGTTGAAGTATTAATGATTTCCAGCCATTTTGGCCAACATTTTGACCCTATCAGAGGAAGATTCCTGTTTGGAGTTTATTTAAGGTGGTGATCAAGAAGTGGGGGAGGGGTGAAGTGTTGCTAAAGCATCCCTAGGAAGCATCCATTTTGTGAACGTCTGAGGTTTTTGTATTTAATTGATATTTGACATTTCAGCCAAGTCTGAAACCTCCAGGATTTAATTGCAGTAAAATCAATGGAATACCAGAAGTTATGAGGTGTGCCTAAATTATCCTGAATTAGATATAATGGCTGCATAACTCCCCCAGCAGGTCCCAGCTTCCCCAGCCACAGTCAGTATCTCATTGTTTGCCAAGAGTAAAGATGTCAGCAGCCAGTGGGATAGAGCATAATTAACCAGAGTGCTCTTGTTGCCTGTTTTGGTTTTGAATGACAAGTAGCAAACAGCATTTGAGAAGTGGAAGGGGTGCTGGAAGATGTTGGCTTGCCAACATCCTGTGGGTGCTTCACACTCGAGTGGTGGGGAAGACAAGCGTGGAAGTGTGAGGTGGAGTAAGCACTGATGCAGAGGGTTTTGTTCAGCTGGGAGGTCTGGGTAGATATTAAGGGTGCTCTCATTAGAATTGAGTTTTGTCTTTTACTGCAGTACGGAAAAATCCCTGCTACAGGCCAAGAAGAAATGCTCTGTAAATTACCAGGGGTCACCTACTAGAGCCACAGCTCTGAGACACAGCATTTCATGGAGCTAACGGACAATAAAGTATCTGGCCTGAGGAGCTAAAAAAGCCACTGTCCTCTGAAGGCACTCTGCAATACAAGTGTCTCTGCTAAGCATTTCTTGCTGCTTGATCTTCTTGCTGCTGGATGTCTTCCACTGCCTGAGGATGCTTGACTCCACACCTCCTCTGCTGGAGATGAGCAGGACACCAGGTTTCAACTTATTTTACTGCACTGCCTCCTGTACTGCAGAGGTTCCCTTGTACAGAGAGTAACTGTGCCTTAATTAAGGGTACTCAGCTAAGGAGGCAGGACATGCAGCCTGAACGTGGGATTTGATGTGGGTCTTCCTACCGCTGCAACCACTGAGCTACAGAGGCAGCCTCCGTGGCACCTCAGTGTGCTAGATTGTGGGGGAAACTTGTTTCTGAAAGGAAGATAATTTGATAAATTTGTATTAAGCCTATTCTTTTTCTTCTTTACAAATAGATCATTTACAAGCCTAGGGAGATGTAATGGGGATACACAGTCATCTGGACTTTTACTAAAAATAATTCAAGATAAATTTAGCTAATGAGTTCAGCATGTATGTGTTTTAATAGCTTTCCCCTGCTAAAGTCTCATACTGGCTCCTATCATACATCAATGCTTCTTTCAACACATGTAAATAATACACAGGGCACAATTCAAATTCCCACAGAAAGTAACTTGCTTTTAGTTACTAACAGAAATAAATAGATCCATTCAGACATTATATCAAAAATTGGGCCAAATTCTGCACATTTGCTCATGAAAATAATCCTTACTGACTTCCTAACGTCACTGTGATAATCAGAGCTAGATTTTCTGAAAGAACTTTATGTTGCAATAAATTTCATATTAGCTTCTAATGCCAAAGGCACTTTTAAAACCTTCCATATGTTTAGCTAAAGCACAGTGGATGAGGTCCCTACATTAATAGAGCACATAACCAATCAATTAGTATAAAGACTCTCTCTCTCTCCATAATCACCTGACTTAGTCATACATCATCTAACTCCAGTGCTACTAACACCAGGCTTCTTAAATAGCCTGTATTTGTCAACGAGGCCAAGATCTTAATGCAAGTTCCCTTTATCTATCTGTGTAGCTTACAAGAGCAGCTCATCTAAAGTTCTCAACACTGGATTAAAATTTGAGGTATAAGTTTAAATATGCTATATGCCTTTGTGTGGTGAGCTGGGCCCACTCTTTGGGCTTCTTAGAGAGCCTGGTCATGCCTATGTTACTTAAAGAAGCAGAGCATAGTGTGTTACACGCAGCAACGCATAATGTTAGCTCCCTGCAGGGACCATCTTAATTCACAAGAGTCACTGAGCACCATCACTGAACAACAGTCTCCACTCCACAACAGTTATTGCTAATTTAAACCTAAACATATTCTGTGGTTATGTTTTTCATTGCACTTGCAAGTTGCACTTGCAAAAATATGAGACAAAAATAGGCTTCAGGCAGGCCTTCTTGAATATCGGTGGCCAAGGTGGTGAGGGTACCATTAATAGCATAACCCTTTGCTTCTGCCTTGGGATCTAAGTGTTTGGGCTGTGAGACATCTCCTTTCTTCTCATGGGACCATTATTTTTTTTTTTTCATTGTGTTCTCTATCTGTATGATGATGCCCCACTTCCTAATCTGAGAATCAGTTAAGAATGAGCTGGTAGGGATAATGGGTGAAGGACAGATGTTTGCTCTCTGATCCTTTGCAACAGCATGGCTTCTTTCATAGTATTTTTATCTGGACAAAGCACTATATGCAGTTTACTAGTGGAAAGGGGCTTTCAGTGTGAAACCATGAAGCAGTAAGTGTATGCCTCTTGCCTTCACCTTGGTCTTAATCTACATCTTCAAGGTTTGATCTTGTCCACATGAAGATGGCTGCTGTTGACTTCAGTGGGGTTAGGTATTAGAAACATGCAGAGAGGATGATACAAGAAAGTGCTTTATAGCCAGTCTGCATGGAAATAATTGGAAATACCAGGTGCAAGTTCAGGGAGAAGAAAGATGCAGATGTTGCATTTTCTCAGTTTAGAAATAGGTGCCCAAAAATCAATATTCTTTATACATAGCTCTGAAATATGCTGCCTAAGGTGACTTGGACTCTACAGTGATGTGTGTCCTAGAAATCTGATCAATACCACATCTGCTCCAAAGGTCTACCTTAGTCAAAATAAGTATAACTCCTGACTCTTCAGAACATGGGCAGCTCCTGCAAAAAAGTAAGTACAGACATAGTCTCCAATCAAGTGTTCTTTTTGGGAATAACATTCCAGGTACAGTTTGCCTGCCTACTACAACTTAGTGTAGTAGGTTCTGCAAAGATCAGACCTGATTGGGAGGTTTTCTGTAAGAAGTAGAAAATACACACTCAATACAACGAACTTTGATGATAAAAGTATGCTATATTGCTTCATTCAAATGTATGTTTCTTCTTTTTCTCTTCAATACCTAAATTCGTTGTGTGGGTACATGTAATAAATTTACCAGCTTAATACAGTATCTTGCCTAGTACCTCTTGTTTTCTAGTATGACCTTATAATTTTTTCAAATTGAAATACAGTGGGAAGCAGTGACACAGAGTTTACAGATTAACAGTTATGAGGGCAATGGAAATTTTCTCAGGCATTCCCAAAAATATTTCCATGTTCAAAGCAATTCCTTTTATCTTGAAGCTGATATAGTACCAGAACATTGGCCAATTTTTATGCCATTTTTATTCGCGTTCACCCATTCACCAGCTTTCCTAGGAAATCCATGCTTAACACCTGGTGCTAGATTTGCTAGACCTGCAGAAATCATGGATACTGAGCCTGGAGGACATTCCTGTCTAAAGCCTTCCTGGCCCCTTCTGTTTTGGGTGGGGTGGACTAATACAGATATTCTCAGCTTCCTATGCCAAAGAAAGAAAAATATGCTAGAAATTCACATACTTGACACAACTGTTAGAGAGAAGTAGAAGAGGAATTTCAAAATTCACCACCAATCTCAACTGGAAGTACACAAACCTCAATTATTTCTACAGTACCACTTCCTTTTTAAAAAATGTTTACATCTAAACTCAATTAAAACCAAATCTGACCAGAGCAATCAGTTCAAAAGCAAGATTCCTTTACCATCGGTCGCAATTACGGACACTAGTTAGAAATGTTCTGTGTATGCTTGAAATCTCTTTTCAGTTGAATATCTGCTATCTTCAATTCAGACCTTTAATGTGAGTTCTTGGCACTGCCACTATACTGTGCAGTGACAGCCCCACAGCAGCAAAACCCAAGCCTTGGTACTAGAGGGAATGTCTGGTAGAAAGGAGGCCATTTCTGTTAGAAAATATGGGTTTAGATGTATTTTTTTTTGAAGGAGTGGAGAAATGCCCTGTCCAAAAGCACCATTTAAATGCAGCATGGTGCTACCTAATACGTTTATATAATACATCAGCAAGATGTTACAGTTTGAAAGGAGTATCTGTGACTTTAAAGAGTCATTCTGCTCTCAGGAACTAAGGCCAATGCATTCATTTTTTTAAAAAGGTTACCCTTAATGAGCTCGCAAGGAAGCTGTTTCTGAGAGGGGTATATTTGAGTGCAGTGCTATTATTCCTAACAAATTAGTCATATTGCATCATCAACACAATACAATGAAACTAAAGAACCAGGGCCCTAACTTGTTCTCACGCATACTGGTGTAACTCCACTGGGCCTGATTTTCTGGCACGCCCGAGCTGGGAAGAGATGTCTTGGAAAAGCCAGTTATAGCCTGAAGAGGAGTGGGTGTCCTGCTGGACTGGACGGCATCTGGAGACAGGACAGGATGGGAGCACCGCGGCTCAGCCATCTCCCTCCCCGCCTTTCCTCTTCCCATGTGCTCGAGGGGTATGTGGCAGCTTGGTGCCAGCCCAGAGCTCCCCAGGGAGAGGGCAGCCAGCTCAGGAGACTGGCCATTTCCCACCTCCCTTTGTACTACAGGGCTGATGTAAAGCAGGGAAGCAAATATTGAATCAGATGGAATCACTCCCCTTTCCTGGCATAGAAGAGTTGCAGAAGCCCATCTTTTCTTATGCCTGTTGAAAAGTAAGACACAAATCAGTTTATTTCAGTAGAGTTGCCTTTCTACTCTGTTCAATTAATACAATGGTCTGTGTTCTGATTGACCTTTGCAGTATTAACGTTGTTAAAACTCATTTTTTGATTAAAATGGGCTGGAACAAATTTCCGTTCTTGGTCTTGGATTGAGCCAGAGTTCACAAGTGGGTTTCTTTCGCAACCAAAATCAAAACATTGAAGGCTAAATACACACACTTTGATTCAAACTGTGCTCTCAGTGGGGTTTCCAACAAAATACCACATTTGACAGAGTGTGGAGCTACTTCAGATTTCCACATAGACGATTAAGATCAAAATCTGCCCTTGACATTTGAGCCTCCCTCCAGTTTAGATCAGGTTTCACTCTAATCTACGTTTAAGACTAGAATTCCATTTTGTTTCTGCTACCAAAAAACCTCTCCTGCGCTCTTTTCAGCATCTTTGCAACTTCCCAGTTGTGTACAAAATGTAAAAAAGTAAAACTAGTAATGAAAATAGCAGGAATGTGATCCACTAAGCATCATCATCTGAGCAGTTCTTTCCCTTTCTTCCACATGCCAAATTTTTCTTAACTATTAAACCACATCATGAAGGCTGCCCTGCAAAAAAGCACCTGAGAACGCCGCCGTAGTACATCAGGGCCAGTTTTGTCTTTACGTGTGTATTCGTAACTGTGGCGGATGAGGATGAGAAAGCTACGTGGGCAGGGAAGTAATTTGAAGTAATCACAAAACAGACTTGCAGAAGTGCAATGATGCATACAAGTAGTCTTCAGAGATTAAAGATATTTGGGTTTGGAGAGGAGCTTTAATTGGAATTGACCTTGTAAAACATGCTCCCTTATGTTCAGTCTTATAATCCTGGGTGGGCCTGTTGATCTATTTAAAAATGCCTGGTTTGCATTAACCACCCAGTTTTTAGAGACAGTTTTTAGATGCTTGGTGGTATCAAAGAGAACAAATGACCACATTGGAATATTGATCCAGTGTGCTAGCAGTTAATGGAAACGAGTACAGATGTTTTGTGTAGCACTTCAGACAGCACTATCATGCAATGTTTTGACATAAGAAAACACTTTCCTTCAGGAAAATAAAATCCTAATAATCCAGCTGCTGCTACTAGGACATCAGATTTCCAGTTGCTGATTTCTAGATGTATTTTCAGAAGGAATAGGTGTTAGAGGAAAAGATCTAATAAGCCATGAGATTGTCCCAGGAAGATCTGGTCCAAATTAGTTCCTTTGATTGTAATACAGATCCAAATGTTAGCCCATCACTAACAAACAGGCTGTGTCACTCAGGAAAGCTGTGCAGAAAAGAAATGCTCTATCTCTTTGCACTCTGGGTGGGAGCATGTGAAGGGCTGGGCTGGGAAGGGGCAAAGCAGATTTTTATGAGGATGTCCAGGGCTGCGCTTTTCAGGATCAAGCTGTGGTGAGTGCCTCTCCCCGACTCTTTTGGGGCTCGGAAATAACACAAACCAATTGTCTGTGGAACAGCCCAAATTCCAGGCTCTCTTTAGAAGGAGGAGCATGAATACTAGATATTTTGAGAATTTTGATCAAATGTCCCTGCTGTGATCTAGAAGGCTCATTCTTTTTTTCTTTCTTTCAAATGCAGAGTCCCAGTAATTCACTCTCTGTCTTTGCAGGTACTCTTTCAAGGTTTGTTCCCTGGGATATGTCCCTCTAACTGCCCTGCAGCTGCAGGAGCCTGGTGCCTGGCAAGGACTGGGCACTGCCAGCAGGAAGTAGGATGAGACCAAGCTCTGGCTCCACCGAACGGGGAAATGGATGGTGAAACATCCCTGCCTAAGCAGAAAGCCTGCTCCCAGCAGAGACCCTTAAGTGACCTCCTTCCCCTGTGCAAGCTTCAGGGCTTCTGTGGCTGTTATCATGTGTTTCTAAGTGCTGCCCACAATAAATTTGTAGCTAAATTGCATATAACTGACAAGTCCCAGGAAAGGGACATAGAGTGTGAGAATTCACACACATGCTTTAGAAATGTTTGAGAATTGTTGACCAAAACTTCTGCTGATGGAAAATCAGGTTTTGGCAAAATGAAAATCTTCTCAGAAAC
>JAVSBS010001768.1:57459-76886 GCA_033124195.1 Coracias cyanogaster
GGAGGAGGTGCCATCTGAACAGACTGAACACCTCACATAGCTCCAACTCCAGAGCTGAGGCACCTTCTAGTTAGTAGGATGATCTGGTGGCTAGCAGGTCACCCAAATAGCACCGGGACTGGGGAGAAACCTCTCAGTTCTGTGCTTTGCAGGAATCTTTGCACTGTGTTTTCAATAAGCAGTGGCTCACTTCCAAGCACAGAGGAACTTGTGGCCCTGGTGTGCTCTGGGGAGTCATCAAGGAGAAATAGATGGTTGCTGTTAAATTGATCCAGATGCAGTTCATAAGTCATGTATGTCTGACGTAGCTACTGCAGCAGCGTTGATCAAACACAGGAAGGACGCTGCTAGCTCTTTTTAATGGCATTCCATCTCCTGCGACAAAATATTGATGACCATAATTGTCTAATTGCATTTATAACAATTTTTCATAAGGCTTGGGGAGAGCAAATAAATAAAACTAAGTAATGGTAGCTGGGGATTTAATACTCTAAATTGGTGCACGGAAGTGAAAGAAATCCAAAACATGATTAACAACCCTAAGTCCCAAGCATATAAATTCAGCACCAGTACAGATAAGAAACTGATATTCTAGTATTAGAAAAATTTTGCCCTTGAAACAGAATATATCTGTTCTCGCAGCATTTTTCATTGATGTGTAGCAGGGTTGATTTGCAGAAAACAAAGTTACGTACGGCCCACCTAATTACGCTGCTATGAAACTGAGACTCGTGCTGTGAAAATACATCTCCTAAAACCTCATTGTGGCCTTGTCATGGCTGATGTGGGACCAGCTGTGATTTCTGTGCCGTGTCCCTGCTTACACTGTTTTACATTTAAGTACCTATTAAAGATACGCAGATACTCAAACGTGTATTTAACAGTCTTAAACAATAATAAAAAATAGTATCTTTTTTTTTTAACGTTTTCCCCAGTTTGCTGAGTGGTGTTTGGAGTATGGTGCACACGGATGTCGTATTCCCGACCGACCTTATTCTCTCTTTGAAGGTAAAGTGATGGTGGTGCCAGTGGTGGTGTATTCTGCAGGAAAGAAGGGCAACCATGCAGTTTGGGAACGTGCTTAGGAGTTGGGATGTCTTTAGTGGGTTCCTCTGCTAGTAAATATAGAGCCACCCCCTATCTCTGCCTAAAAGAAGGGGGTGGGGAAAGACAAAATAAAATCATTGACTGTCACGACCTTTTCACTTTTAGTTGCATTTCAGCAGTTGCAACTGTATAGCCAATGCCACTGTTGTTCTTGAATAAAATTCTGCTGTGCTGGTGCCTCTTGGCTTAAAGCAAAGAGATCTGGGCAAGAGTTTTGCCGCAGGTGGTGTTGCAGAGGGACTGGGCAGAGGAGCAGCTGTGGGTAGGGGGTTTCAAGCAGTTGCTGGCTTCTCAGAACTAGACCTTCTCTGCTGCAATACTAAAGCAAGGAAAAGCTAGTTTTAATATGAGCCCAAATCGCTCAGAAAAGAAATTAAGAGTTCTTAGAGGCTTTCCTGTAAGTTCAAAAATGTTCCCAGAGCTTTGGTTTTTGGTTGGTTTTTTTTCATTCATAGTTTATTTTGTACTCCCTGTGTCATCCTTACATTTTGGAAACACCGTAGCAAGAAATCATAGATCCAAGCAGGATTTAAAGTAGCTGCTACTGATGAACAGTGAGCCTAGTGTGCCATCTACCACAAATATGTGAAATTACAGCAGACCGAATAGGGCTATTTTACAAATAAACCAACCCAAGGTGTGAACGCAAGAGAGCAGTAGTTATATGTATCCCTTCCAAATACAGAGTTATTGTCTTAATGTTTGAGAGAAAAGTGAAGTATTCTTACTCCTGAGAGCTCCTTTGCATGCGCTTGTAGAGGGGAAAAAGCAGGCACACAATCAGCTGAAGAGCTTTGGAACTTGTTGAAAAGGTGAAGTAGTGCCAGCAATAGAACGATTGGTGCTTTTAATGCTGACATACAGATTTTTCTATTCATTCTTTTAATGCCAGTGATTTTAGAAAAATGTACAAGTCTCAAATTTGAGACAAAAAAAGCCTTAATTTTGGTGGGGGGGTGTGGCCAAAATTGCACGTGAAGTTGTCCACTTGTGCATGTACATGCATGCGTCCAGTGGAAATTGCACGTCCATCTTACAGGATTGTCCTCATTGTTTCGTTTGCATCAGATGCTGTGTTTCAAGAAGGTTCCTTTGTAGCTTGACTGTAAAACTGAGCTTGTATTTATATGCTCTCCTGCCGTAGGGTGCCTCTGGTGTCTGTCACCCTAAGAGTTTTATTAGGTGATGCTGGTGTTTAGTGCTTCAGGCTCTAGATGACCTCTTCATTAACAGTGACCAAATGAATCTATGCACTACAACTATAGCAAAGCTTTGCCTTTGTTTTTTTAACCAGTGAAATGATGAGCAAGAGCTGCTCGGTTTCTGAGGGACAGTCCAAATTGTGATTTACTGTTTCTTATTGAAGTAGCGTTTGAATTTGGTGCAGCTGGTAGCAGAGAGATCTTGTGAAACTTTGTTTCCTGGGCAAAGTAACAGATGAACTTGCTTTTCTATAGGCCTGAAGTTTACCTGGTCAAAAAAAAGAAGTAATGAGGAGGTTTCCAGCCAGGCGCTGTTGCCTTTGCTGGCAGCTGTGCTATTCTACTGTCAAAGATGGACAAAGATCTCTTTCTTATTATGTTTTAGGCATGGCTGGAGCTATTCACTTCCTCTCAGATATTTCAGTACCAGAGACTGCCCGGTTTCCCGCATTTGAACTTGGACCTCAAAGGAGGGAAAACAAAGTGGAACAGGACAGCTAAAAGATCATTTTGAAAGGAAACTGATGCCAAAAGAGATGAGACTCTCTAGTGCCTCTGATACTGAACCAACTCGACCCTGAACCCATGGATGGATACACCCCTTTTCTCACCCACCCGTGCCCCAAAGGACCATGAAGTCATTAGAGCATGAACGGGAGAAGCCACATTGAAGTTCTGTTAAAGTGACACCTTCAAGAGTCAAGTTGAAGGATAAGAGAAGTCAAGTTTTGAACTTTCTCTCTTCCAATGTATTTGTCTTCTTCAGGTCTTTGACATGCTCTGCATGTTTATTGGTGTTGTGTGTTGATTCAAGTCTTTTGTTGTTTGCAAAAAGCTGGTCTCTGTGTGAATCTCTGTCCTGTACCTTCGTGCATGACTCACAACAGCAGTGTTGCTTTCTGCAGCGTGGTTACTCGGAGAGTTCCACCTTGTGCCAGAGAGTTCGCTGTAGAACAGCGTCCACCTTCCCTGGTGAGCTGGCAACTTTAAAAAGAGATGAAAAACGTTTTTATGTTCATGTTTTTCTGCATTTTTCTCCACAGTCCCTAGAAGCAAAGGTGATGGAGGTCAGCCTTTTTTGATGGAGAGGTGTGAGGTCATCCCTTATTTCCAGAAACTCTTAGTGGGTTGGGAGACCCGACTTGTCTTCTGCTGCTGTTGTGGGAGGACTTTTTGAATGCCTGAAAAAGAGGCTCCCTTTGATACCTGGACCTGGTTAATGTGTTAGGCACTTCCAGCAGGGTAGAGACGCTTGTCCCCACCTCGGCAAAGCCCCGTCCCATGGCATGAGCTTAAACTGCAGGTGGAGTCACTGGTACTAACGTCCTGCTGCCACCAACAGCAGAGCACGGACAGGTAACTGTGCTGCTCCACTCCTGGACGTGCATCTGTCATAAACCTGTCCTGCAGCATCTAGTCTACAACTAAGTAAGGAGGGCGTCGGGGCAGTTTCTCATGCTGGTAACTCAGGATGCCTGTTACTTCTGAGCCAAGGCAGTGATTTGTTCTGGGCCCTTCCCTCCCTCTCCCAGTCCCGCTGAGTTCAGCCCATGTAGTTCGACAGCAGCGATAAATACCAGCTGCTTGCGGAGGCTGCAGAAGATTAATGAGCAATATGAAACCAGCACTAGAGGCTGTAATTGAAGTTTATTTCTTCTTAAAATCTAAACAGAAAAAAAAAACCTTTGCCCTTCGTTTTAACTGTGCTGCCGGTGCTTTGTTTCCCCTTGTCGTGTGGTGGGGTTACAAAACACTAGACCTGCCTCCGGTGCTCCTGAGCGTCAGGTTCTTGGTTTGGGAGAAGTGGGACATGCTCTGAGTGCACTGAGGGCTTATGTGTTCCAGACAGTTGGTACTCGCTGCTCGAGAGAGGTAGGATTAGCCTGCTCTGACTCACCCAAGCTCTTGTCCCCCTCCCAGGTCTCCCTGTGCTCTGTCATTCCAGGTGTGTATTTCAATGGATATTTCTTGTTGGGTGCGAGTGTGACAGATGGCAGAGCTTGACCTTTCAGGCGCGCGTTGGGAGGGGTGTGACCTGCAGCCATCTGCTGAGCACCAGGGCTTGTGGTCCGGCTTGGAGATGCATTGTTGCTCCTGTATCAGTCTCTTGAATGGTGGCAGGCGACTTCCTTGAACTCCGTAGTCTCTGTCGCCAGATCCATCGGGACACTAATGATCTCCACCTTCAAGTCTGCTGGGCAGCAGTGCCAGCGCAGGGACAGCTTAATGTCACGCTGTAGCTCCTCTGCTGGTTTCTCAGGTCTGACTAAAACCCAGGAGCAGCAGGAGAGACTTTTCCACCCCTCTGGCAAAGGGGGCAGTGAGGGGGGGTCACCAACCGAGCTGCATTGGTACAGCCAGGGATGGGGAGATGCTGAACGGCAGCAGGAAGCGGTGCTGGGCTGCCGCAAACCAGAGCAGAGTGGCAGAAACATGAGGAACGGGGAGAGCTGATGCTGTGCACCAGCAGAGGCCATCTCAAGGGAGATGTTGCTCCACGGCAAGCGTGCTGAGGTCTCACGCTGTGTTTCTTTCTTCAGCCTGTGGAACACTAATCCTGACCATAGATAAGCCAGGGAGGAAACCTGCCCAGGGTGAAGTCTCACAGAAATTCTAACAAAGGAGGCAGATGGCAGCTCCGATCCCATTTCACATCACCCCCACCCCTTTTTTCCTTCCCCTCTGCTGTGACTGCAGAAGGGGGTGGGTTAACAGGGAAGGAGAGCGCCAGGTTTGCAGGAACCACCTGCAGACACAGAACAGTTGTACCGACCGCTTAACTAGGGGGTCAACAGGCAGGTTTTTATTCATTCACTGAAAAAAAATTTCATTCTTGGCTGCTGAGCTTGGAATGGCACTTGTGAGAGGTGATCTTGGCTGGCTGGAGCCCAAGAGGAATTAAAACTTGCTGGTTTAAAAAACACAGGTATATATACACGCTCAGAACAGCTTAATACTGAGCAGATCTCCGGGATGCTTGAGTGCACCCATCAAAAGGATGAGCAGGTTGGCTACCAGCTCGTTCTGTACCGTCGCCAGCCTGCTGCTGCGGTGGGGCCTGGCACGATCTTCCTCCGCAGAATCCTCTTGGAAGGGAGGAAGGCTGCAAACATAACGTGTGGAGTTGGGAAGCTTCTGACAGCACATCTGCCTTGTCTTCCTGATGTGACTTTCCCCGTGGCTCCTCCTCTCCGTTCATCGCAGGGTTGTGATGGGCCAGGTGGCCCACGGAGAAAGGATATTGTGCGAAGGTGAAAAAACATGTTTCACCGAGGCATTGTTTCCAGAAATCACATCAAACTAAAAATGTGGAAAATGTCTTACTATTCCCTAGTTCGCTTTGTCCGTGTGTAATAGTCCATCTGTTGCAAAAAGCAGTAGTGTTAAAAATGGAGATGATCTTTGGGCAGAAAAAAAAGAGGAAAAAAAATGCTGATGTTTTGTTCTTTGGCTTTATTAGTAAAGATCAAGCTATGTGGTGGTGACTTGTGTGATTCTTTCCTTTTTTTTTTTTAACCTGTTGTACTCCCGCCTAGGCTTTAGCAGAAGGAAACTTGAAGTATGCAGCAAGGGGCAGTTGTGTTTCACAGAGCCCCGTGTGCTGCTCAGGGCCAAGCAACTGTGGCTTTTTTTGAATTACTAGCATTTTTTTTTTTCTCTGGTCTGTAGGTTAATCTGCACAAATTCAGCTGTAGCTAGATAAATGCACTGGGGCTTTTCTAGCACAGTAGTTCTCTGTGATATCAACATAGGGTAGGGGAGAGAGGTGTGCTGCCTGAGCCCCGTCCCAGCAGGGTGTTTTGAAGCAGAAGTCTTTTTCCTGGTGAAATTATTCGCTTTCCCCCCATTTGTTTTCACTAGTTTTGTGTCCCAGCCCCAGCTCGGAGCCAGGCTCTGCCCGGCAGAGCAGCCGGGGTTTGCACACAGGGAGCAGTCGCGACCCGTCTTCAGCCACTGCTTCTCCTCAACATCTCGCAGTGGGCTGCTCTAAATCCAGCTGTAGCCATGAGCCGAGCTGGGGTTGGCGAGCGAGACGCCCATCAGACCCCTACCACCCATCCTTGGGCCTTTCCTCCCAAAAATAACCAACATGCAGCGGAGGAGCTACCTCTGTCTGCACAGGCTGGAGTCAGAGGGCAGCTTCACTTGTCACTGGTCCCTCTGCTGTCCCCTTCACCAGCCTGCGATGGTGGCTGCCAGTTGCACCTCTTTAACAGCATTATAATCTTGCAGTTGCTTTATAGAAACTGCCTTGTGCTGGCTCTTCCCCTGCCTGCTACCTCCACTAAACCAGATTGCTCGTTAAAAAAAAACCAAAAACCAAAGTCTCCGCTATCTGACAGGGTGTTTTTAACTTCTTGGTTGACCCATGTGCCAAGAAGTGGCCTCTTGGGTCTGTACATATAAAACTAGCCCACGCAGGTTGGTTTGTTTAAATAAGGAAGAAAGAGCACTACCGCCTTTGCTCCTCGGTGTGTCACCCACCCTGAAGGTGGTGTTGGAACACTGTAGTCCCAGCTCTTTGCTGTCACAGCAGTGTAAGTTGTCACAGAGCTCGGGGGGGAAAAAAGGGAAAGGAAGAAAAAAAAAAGCCAAACCACTAAACCCACCCACGAAACAAACACCAGGTTGTATTTGCACTATCTTTTCCCGAAGTGATAACGAACCACAGAGGCAGCCCCAAACAAATGGCGGGGTTGGTGGCAGCCTTCTCCCGCTGTGGCCTGGTTGCAGCACGGCTGATGCGGCAGCCCGCCGGTTAGCGGGCACTGCAGGAGATGCTCGCCCCTCTCCCAGGAGCCGTGGGGCACCCAGTCACACCAGGGAGGAGGAGGTGGAGGAGACTAAAAAAAACCATGAATGGGATGGTGGATTTAGTGGCTTCAGCCCAACAGCGCTGTTCTGGTGGGCTCCCTGGCTCACGCCTTGGCAGAGGGGTCTTGGGTGCCTTGGGGAAGTGGTGGGGCTGTGTAGCTGCGGGAAGGCTGAAGAAGCAGCAGCAAAACTTTATGACCCCCTCAGACTGCAATTAATTTAATTTGCCTGCTAATACGGAGCCTTCCCCCAGTAGTGTGAGGCAGCAAGAACGTTGGCGAGATGGCGCCTTCTGGGAAGAAAACTTACTTTCCTAGGGGAAAAAAAACCAACAAACAGCAACAACAGACAAACCACAACATCTCCCAGGCTCAAGAGATTCTCTGGCACCAGCCAGGCCTTGTCTTCAGTGTGAGCCTGAGGACTTGGAGCCATGTCTCCAGTAGCTGAAGCTCAGACTCTGAGTTGAGGTTGTTACAGCCCTGCTGAAGGACAAAAAAATACAAACCAGTCCCCATTACTGTGTTTCTGCTGATGGGGCTGGGGGGAGAGGGGGGAATCATGGTGAATGAGACATCGCTCTCCTGCTGCAGGGGTGCGTGGGTTGTGAAACTGAAGGCGAGCAAGTCCCACAACCTCCTGGCAGGATGAGGAGCATCTGCAAGGCCAGTCCCATCATCATGGAGTCACTCTGCACCCCTACTTACACCCGACAGGAGGTGGATAGAAGCCAATGGTATTACAAGCATATTCTGCCTCTTCCCCACTCAAACCACAGCAGCCCAGCAGCAAACCCAGGCTAAACCAAGCTCTAAGAAGGTCTGCTCTGCCAAAAAAAGGTGCATTTCTAGGGTGTGGAGGAGCCAGGATACATCTGCCCCAAGCATTTACCCTTCACACGCATCAGGCAGCCAATCGATTGAACATAATCAAAAAAATAATCTCAAGGTGTTCTAGTATCTGCAGCCAGACTGGCCCAGTTAGTTAATGACCTGAAAAATACTTGAGAAATAAACTGTTCCCTCCACCTGGAGAGCAGAGTCGGCATCCTGCACCACCCTGGCCTGGGAAACACACAGCTGGTGGGATGGAGGTAGGGCAGCACTACCTGAAAAGTTCATCAGGAGGCAGGTGGATGGTGTGTTGGTCTCACACACGGCTACCTCCAGGTGACAGCTGTTAGGGAAGGAAGCAAATGGGGCCTTTCAGCCTCACCAGTGATGATGGAAGAAGAACTAGCAGCTGGAACCTGCTCAACAACAGGGCCAGGTCTGTGGTGCTGAAAACACCTGAGATAGGAAGGTTTGTTGCGTAAGGAGATGGCCAACGCCTTGTTGAGAGCTACAGAATCTCAGGAACAACATCTTTAATGGCCCGTCAGAGATACAATTGGTGAGAGCATACCTGGAGGCACAAGTTGCACACAAGGCCCATGAGGTCCTTACAAGTCTACAAAGACCTCTGCTCAGTCCCTCCCTGTGTGATCCCCAAGGAGAGCACAACCAGTCAGCCATAAGCTTCGCTATTCTCCATTGAGACAGGACTGACAGCAAAACCTCTGGCTGAAAACCGACTGCCCAGCCACAGAAAGGGAAGGTTCCCTCCCCATCCAACGGCGCAGCCTGGGCTCGTTGCCCAAGCCTTGGCAGTACGAAGGACTGAGATATGGGCAAGATGTACCAGGAGTCCTTGGTAGTGTCTTTTCTCTCAAAGCAGCGTATTGAGAGATTTCACTGTGGCAGAAAGGGACTTACCCCTCAGTGGCTTGAGTGAAGCATCTCCATTCTGCCCAAGTCCTGTTTAAAAGCCGTTAAACCCCCTGTACCAAATGTCTCCCCAAGAATCAGGAGACCAATCCTCACAACACACTAACTCAACTTCCTGATGTAGATGGCAAGACCTCAGTGGCAGGCAGGGCCTCAGCCCCACGCCTTGGCGGTGCAGGAGAGTGTCTCACACATTCCCAGGGCTCCCAGCCACCAGCACCAACCTTATTTTGCAGTCAGAACACCACCCTGCCTCATCAGTGAGGCACCCAAACCTCTGCTGTGTTAGAGAGGACACAGCAGTGGCACCCAGAGACTCTGACACAGGAATCCCAACGGATAAAGCATCAACACACCACAGGGAAGTTCACGTGAGAGAAGCTGCAGCAGCTGGCAGCTCCCAGGGCATCACTGCTGCCCAGCAAAATCCTGTTGGAAGATGATTTCCTTGACCTGTGGGACTGCACAGCCGACCTGCCACCACGGCCTGCTGGTGAGAAGTAACCTTGTCCTCGCCAGTGGTGCACCTGTAGCCCGTGTTTCACATCCTGCTGAAGTGCTGTCGTAGTAACACCTGCTCGATGGCGTTAGTGCTGTCTCTCCTCCTCTGCACACAAGAGGTCACACTCTGAACTCTACTCGGTAATATGAAGGACTTTAAACACGCAGCTCAGGAAAGAGCAACGAAGAGGGCTAGAAGGCCAGCAAAACCCAATCTTATGTCAAGCAAATTCATTCCAGAAGAAAGCCTGCACAAGGTTTATGAGCAACAGAACCCCCCGAGGCTGTAGAAAGACCTACTGCTGCTACATCCATCCTCCAGCCCACCAACCCAACCTTGCAACACATGCTACATACACTCCCGATCAGCTGCCTCTTGCTGACAGCAACCGGCAGTTAGAGGGCTTCTCCCTTCTTTCTCCCAACTTCTTTTGTTTAAACAAAGAGGGAGAAAAGGGAAAAAAAAAAAACCAAACCAGAAAACCTAAACACTTCCAAAGCGAGGCAACGAGAGGCCAGGCATGTAAACAGTTTGTGAGTAATTCATATGGATGCCCAGACAGGTGCTGCATTTTCAAGAGAAGACCAAGCAAGGAGTGCATGTGTTGTAAGAGGTAGTGCCATGCCTCAACGCTAGCAAATAAACCACCAGACTTCAGGTAAACATCACCAGAAGTTGAATTTCAATGTACAGGGTAAGAATTCACTACAAAAGGCTTCTGTTCAGTGTGTCCAGGAGAATGCCACCTCTCATAGATACATTTCGTAATATAAAAGGACTTAACAACATCTACTAGCATGAGGACTGTTGTCTTTCCTACTGACAGTAAAAGAAAGGTTGTATTTGCTTTTAAAAAGCTATCATCTCGTGTATACAGAGGCACATTCAGTGACATATGCAGCTTTCGACTTCAAGCACACGCTAATTTAGAAAATACGTACGGTTGTGGTGTGCAGATGGACCTGGTCACCATATATAAAATGTAGGTTTTTGTTCTCTCAGGTGTCTGCCGAGCGTATGCAGCACACACCGAAGCACTTTGCTTTGGCCCTTATGATGATGCACAGTAAGACAAAGCCTTAGTTACATTTCCACCCAAGTCAGGCCTGCAGGAATGAGCTCCTCAAAAGCTAGCTCTGCTCCCAGTGACTCCTAGCTCCACCAGCAGTGTTTAGAAACAGTGACCCTTGGTGGTTTTTCTGTTAGAGACTCATAATAAAAGGGATGCTCTTTCCTGCCAGTTCTGCAAAGCCACCAGCACGCAGTAACAGCACAGCAAAGCTTTGGCTCCCTGCGCAACACGGTCTTCAGATTACCCCAGACTACCTCGGTGACCTCTGTGCCCTGGCTGGGGTGACACAGGAGCAGTCAGTGTATTGGCAGTGAGTAAGAACTCACTTGGTACCAAAAGGACCATGTCATACTCCTAACCCTCAGCTATGTTGTTTCTGAAGGCCTTTCCGCAGTAGAAGGCGATGGCATCTTCTTTTTGTCACTCGTCAGTGACACGTCTCTCAATATGCACGCAGGGAGAAGGTCCCATTAGTATGTAGTCATGTCTCAGAGCAGCTTCACATTTTTGCCAGCCACAGATGAGTGTGAGAGCCCTCGCAGGTGAAGGGTCTCTTGTGTTTGAGGGTGTCCGGAGTCAGACATGGGCATGAGCTGGTGAGCTGGAATCCTGGGGCTGCTCACAGCAAAAGAGCAAAGAGCTAAGAGTCATTGAAAGCCAAACCATCTGCGCATCAGGTCAAGGAACTGCTCTTAAGCACAAGTCTTCAAAAGTTATTTATTTGTCTGACCCAGAAAGGACACAAGTTTTACAGATCTGTCACCCGACGATGACAGCCCTACGTGATACTCTGTGGCAGCGTAAGACCATATTTCTTAGAGAAAAAAAACTCCCATCAACATCAGGTGGAGCAAACCTGGAAGCGCGCTCCGATTCCCTCTTACTGAAATTATTTTCCAGTTCAGGGAAGAAAACTTACCTCCATATTTCAGTGTTTCTAACTGCTCTGTTGAGAGGCACAAGCACAAGTAGCTCTGCGGCTGTAACATCTCCCTCTCGCTACCAACACTCAGCTCACCAGCTGTTTCATACAATCTCACTGCCGGCCAAACAAGGGGAGCCAGGATGCCGATGACACAGGCAGAGTCCAAGTGCCAGCCAAGAAACACTCAAGTCCCAGTCCTTCGCTTTTCAGATGCATCATTTAAAGTAACGACTCCCTCTTTTCTAGGACGCTTGGCAAAGCCCCTGCCATGACTCGACCAATGCTGGTGCCTCCAGTCACAGCGACTGCTATCACAGCATCTTTCTGTTGTGCAACCAGAACCAAATTGTACAAGAAAATAATAAAAGAAAAACATGGTGGACTTCATTTCTGGCAAAACCATTGTCCTGCCTCTTCTACTTCTACCCTCTTTCTCTGTCATTTCCATTAGATGAGGGCATTTCTGCTGTGGGGGTCTCAGGAGAGCACACATCACTCTGGGGTTGCATAAAGAACTGCTACAACCTGCCACAACCCGTGATTGAAATGAGCAATAAATAAAGAGAAAGACATACAGGCTTTAAATATAGGTTTCCATTAAAAGCATTACAAAGACGACTTCTCTCATTTTGAAGACAAAGAAAAAAAATCCACTTCTACTAAAAAAAAAAAAAAGAAAGAAGAAAAAATTTTAAAATTACCCCTTTGCAAGTAACTTTAATAAGGAGAGGTGCAGGGAGGGGAGGGAGAGAGGACTTGGAGAACTAGCAAGTGTTCAAAAGGATGGATGTCCTCCATCTTGGTCAATTTGCAATGGCACCTTCTTCTCACACAGTCAGGTCAGAGCGCCAGAGAGTCTTCACGTGGAGGATTTCACCACCTGCTCGTAAGGGGGAGGTGGTGTGTTGCAGTAGGAAGGTGGGGGTGGATAAACCGGGTTTCCTTGCGGCGAGTTGGGCTGGACATGGAAAGCCATAGCCATGGGGTTCATCACAGGTCCACCTGGATCTGTGTAGTACGGCACTCCAGGTTGTTGTGACCCTGAAAGAAAGCAAAGGAGAGAAAAGGTAGCAACAATGGCACTGGCCTCAGGTCATGCTCTTCCAGGGCCTGTCCTCTGCACACTCGGACAAGATGTCTTAAAGTGTTCGTCAGAGCAAAGACAACGAGCCGCCTTTCTCCCATTCCAGAGAAATCCCAGGCTTGCAGGACTACATTCACTTCTTGAGATTTCACCAGGAAGTTTCAATTTTGCATGCAATGGAAATAATGTGGTGAAACAAAGGGCACCACTGCCCCAAGCGACTACCACTTGACAGGGGAAAAAGCGAGCCTGGCTCCGTTCCCCGGACAGAAAAGCTGCTGTGCCTGCAGAGAGGAAAGCCGTGGGATCCCAGGGGGACGAGGGGTGTCATGTTTTACAAAAGGACTTCACAGATTATTTGGTGGTGTACTGGATCTGCCTGTAAGCCAGAGTGCATCTCAAAGAGGTAACTTCCCTCCTAGGCACAATACAATACAACGTTTACTAAGGAGTAAGCATGTATGAAGCAAAAACCCAAGTTGAAGCCAATTATGACCAGCTAACACAATGGGACAAGATTGCTTTGTGCCCATTAAATTTAGGAAACAATGTTAGAGCCCAAAGGGACAAGGAGAGGAAACCTACGATCAAAAGCAAAATTCCTTAGCCATGACACGTGAGGAGTAACAGAGACTGCTGCCATGAGGAATAACAAAGGTGGTGTGTAACCCTCCTCAGATATCACAGCAGGCGGTGGAAGATGACAACGCAATTCCAGCAATTAAGGTCAAGACTGTCTCTGTCTCAAGAAGTCTTCTTCTGTTTCTCTCTAAATAAAGCTGGACTGCCAAAAGCTGAGCGACAGGTTTTCTTCTTTTGCCTCTAGTTTGCTTTTCCTATAACAACACAGCCTCTAAGGGATTTTCCCTCTAGTCGTTCCTTTCTGTGACCTAGTGACACTCAGTATTGTCACAGAAGGAATACAGGCTTCTTGAAGCTTTAAGCATTCTCCAGTACTTCAAGCATTAAGGAGCTACATACCAAAGCCAAAAATGTGACCTTGCAATATGAAATCAGATGCGTTGAACAGGGATGGGGATGCAAACTGTCCCAGACCAGGGGTGCCTGCCTAGGGAGCTTTGTTTGGATGCTCAGGAACAGTGATGATGGAAAGCTGAGCGGGAACGCAGCTATTTCCTTCTTAATACAGTAATTTTTAACACACCATCACAGTAATTGTTCCTTTTGCCTGTCTGAGCGAAGAGGGCTGCTCTCCAGCCTCTCTTCCTTTGCCACAGTGACAAGAAGCCCTTGTTCTGCTTCATGTACAGCATCAGCACACAGCTGATGTCCTACCTCTCCAAACTCTGGGCTAATACTGTTTTCTGCAACCTTTTCCTTGAGCATTTTTGTTTTAAAGTTAAATCCTGCCCCACTCTGCATTTCTGCAGGGAAATGGGAGAGACTGAAGCAGCTCACTTTTTAGGAAAATAACTGTTTCTATTAAAACCTCCGTGTACTATTGTTGGATAATGGGTGGTGGGGGAGAGTGTGAACACCAACCTTTTGAGATATTTTTTCAGTTCATGAAACCCAGCAGAAAACATCTGAGTATCAACTTCCTTGCGGGATCAGCTCAGGAATTATTTGTTAAGCATCTACAAAGGAACTCGAGCTTTGCCAGCACCTGAACTGCCAGGCTGGGGCTATGTAGGCCAGGGCTGAGGTGGAAGAGAGCACCAGATCTGCAAACAGCTGCTTGTAGGTGAGGTGTTCAATCTATTTTCCCAGTCAGGCCCACAGAAAAAGCTCTCCCGCTTCCAGGCTGCTGCTGGGATGGCAGAAGGTGCTGCTGTTTGGAAGGAGGGAGATGGGCAAGGGGTCACGTTTCAAGGGCTCCATCTCAACGGTGAACTTGCTACTGCTACCAAATCTGGAAGAGGAACTAGCAGAAAATGAGAACTTGGTGACTGCTAATTCCCATTGCTTTTGCTGTTGAATATTCCTAGAATAGTAGAAAAAGTGAAAAAAAAAAATATTGGTGGGGGTAGCTCAGAGCCCAAAGCATTTAAGTAACATTAATAACAGTCTGGAAGCTGGTCCTATAAGCCGGTCATCAAAGGGCTCGTGCTTATTTTATATTTACCCACAACTTGTGTTCCATGGAGCGTCATGAAAAAATAAAACCATGCTCTAAAATTAAAACTGGTATTTGTCAATCCAGCCAAAGATGTTCCCTGTTCACATAGTCTTGAGGTTATTTTTCAGGGTTAAAAATATTAGTTTTGTTAGTTTGGCTCCCTCCCAACCCTCCACTCTTGAAAAATAAATACTCTCTGTGGAAATGCTCGCTCGGTCAAGTAGAAAAACAGACGCAGAATGGAAGCCCTAAAAAAAAAAAACCTCTTAGGATTCAAACACAAGGAGGGTGAATAAAGTGTTAGTTTGTGCCTGTAACATCATTTTCTCCATTTAGATCTGTGAGAGAGGGGAGGGAAATGCGTGTCTGGGAGTACATGCTTAAGGATGCAAGAAGGAACCATTTCCAAGGTCAGCACAAGGCATGTGGGTGTGCAACAGCCGGCACGACAGCGGGGAGAGCCCGAACCCTGCACCTCTGCGCTGTGCTCGCAGCCACAGCGAGCTAGAAAGGGTTTGGAACACTTTTCTGAGGAGGCTGTCTTGATGCAGCCGCACTATTGCACAGAGATGCGATGGTTCGGAAGATGATTTTTGACAGAGTTATGAGGCGTCAAATTTTCAGCGAGATCCTCCTCATTACAAGATATTCAGTTGTATTTCCACTTCCAAGTCAAGGTGAAACAAAACCAAAATGGCAAGTCCAAAAAAAAGTTGTCAGAAAAGATAATTTTCCTCTGGCTTTGGCACTCTCTAATACAACATGCAGCAAAAGTACAGCCCAGGAGGAAAAGTGTCAGCGTACCAAGCGTGCCCGCGTACGTGTGTGTGCTTTCGCTGGCACAAATTACCGCTGGCTTATGCAATCAGGACAGTGGATAAAAATGTCTCTGTTTGGCCTTGCTGATGCAGGGAGAAAGCAAGCGCCAGAGTGTGCTCTCAGATAAAATCTCAGCACTGTAGAAGGTCCTCCAACCAGAGACAGCTGGATTTAAAAAGCTCCCATAAGGCCCAAACACCTTCTGCTTAAAGATGCATCTTATTTTTCCGGATTCTCCCAACTGGAACTATCTAACCGCCAGAGGGGAAGAAATAACAAACCTAGAAAGCAGCATAGCTTTTTAGAGGAGCACCACTAGGCAGATTCTCCTGATGCTCACAGCTGTTACTGACCAGAGAGGCATCAATCAGACTAATGAGGGGAGGAGGACCACTCTGCTGCAGAAAAACTGCAGCACAGAGCATGGAAGGCAAATGAAGATGTTCACAACAGCCAGATTGTAGAAGAAAAATGTTAGGCCTTGCTTCACCTCTGTTATCAACTGTATTTAAAATTCTTTCTTCATGGCACTGTTCATTTTGGCTACCAATCCTTTTTGTCTGCACTGCAAAGTGAGAGCTTGCTAGCCTCCTTCCATCCGTGGACACACAGGTGTAAAGATATCAGGAACCACAGCAGAAAATCCTGTCATCCTGGGTTTCAAAAAACGCTCCTGTACACTGCAGCTGAATTTTGCTGTTTGAAGGGCATAAGACTTCACTCGTCACAGGAGGTGGCTGCATGGTTTAGTGCAGCGCAATCCCTTGTCCAAATCCCACAGCTTCCAAACCCAACCAAACGAAACCCCCAAACCCACACTTTTTAATGTAAGAAATTAGTGAAGGCTGTTTAATGAGCAGTCTCTGACCTGATGCAGTGTTGACTGGTTGTCTGGTGTAAGACACATTAAAAGTAGGTTCTTCTACTAGTGGAGGAGGGTACATCCGCCTTCGGATAAAGAAGCCAGCTCCGCAACAGAACAAAACTCCCATCATCAAAAGGAACCTAGGCAAAGAGAAGAGGGAAGTCAAAACCCACTCCCATTCAGGCAGCTCTCAAAGCCAGGCTCTTGGTTGAGAGAAGAAACAAGAGTATCATCTAGCAATCATCAGCCTATGACTTTTATCAGGGTTTCTTAAATACATTGTCTCTTGAGAGCAGGTCTGTGTCACCTGAGATAGCACTCATGGGGCGCTTAGGGATATCTTACAGACATTTTAGCGATTAGTGCTCTTGTCTGATGTTTTCTGGCATGTAAAATACAAATCTGAAACTAAAACACCTTTCAACTTTCGGAAAGCTCAGGTTGATACCTGACCTTGCCACTGGGATGCTGAATTGAAATTCTAGGTCAGTACGGTTTAAAACTGCAGATTTTGGACACAAGCCTCATGCTTACAGCATCAAGGCTGGCCAGGAGGTTTGGGGGGGACGAAGAGGAACACTATTCTGCAGTTACCCTTAAAAGAAGATTCTTAGAGGTTACTCAACACTGTAATTTTGTCTCCCATGGGAAATACGGTAGCTGGCATTTAAGCTCAAGCCAGAAGACTGAAGCATTCAGCACTGAAGATGACAAAGCTTTGCTTTGTGCTTCCTAGATGAGATATACATTCTCAAGGAAAAGAACATCAGTTTACTTCAGTTCTTCTCCTCTCAGCTCCTTTCTGACCTGACTAAACTGTCTTCACCACTCCCTTGTCCTGGTGCTGTGGAAATAGGCACATGCAGCAAGGGCAGGTCAGATTTTGTTCTTCAGACAGTGGCTTTCACTGTGTTTCCTGTATTAGTTATCGGACATGCTCAGTTATCAGACTGATGCAAGCTCCTGTAAACCTAAATGGCTCTTCTGCCTGTAACTGCCACCTCATTTCAGGGCCCATTACTGGGAGACAATGGCAGCTGTGATCTTTTGGCAGGGATAGAAGTTGGCCAGAGGCCACCAAAGCTGGCCAGAGGCCACCAAAGCTGGCCAGAGGCAAACCTTCCCACCATGCTTATCTCCTCTGGAGCATTCCAGGTGAATTTCCTTTAGCAAGGGGACTGGAGTAGATGCTCTCCAGAGGTCCTTTCCAACCCCCACCATACTGTGATTCGGTGAGAGAGGATGAGTGTGACGCTGCACGGCAGAGAGAGGTATTTCATGCAAAGGGTCAAACTCTGTTCCTGTTTCTATGGTGGAAACGAGAGCAGAAGGAGGTTCTGCTTCCCCGAGCCAATATTAATACATTCCCTTTTGGCAGAGTTCCTGCAAAGGATTTGTCCTGAACAGAAAAACAGAGATTTACGACGTCACCCCAGGGATTGAGATGCAGAGCTCTTCAGTTTTATCAGTAAGGATTGTACACTGAAATCCCACAGTCAGCTTTGGGAAATCTCTGTATTATGGTATATATCAGGCTTCTGTTTCTCATTGTTTATTTTTTTCAATTTTGAATGCTTTTTTTTTAAGCAGTCTTCAAATTCAGACATAGAAATGCCTGAAATCTGGTCTTCTTGGAGAGCTTTTGCTTTCTCCCTACTGTAATGAGAAGGGTTTATTCAGGTGCTTTCTTAAATTCCTCTTCAAAACAAATTTACCTTATTTTTTCATTATGCATATAACAGTGATTAGTTTAAGCTTTATCCAGATTACTGAGCTGCTGGTTCCACAAGCTCAAGTCTTTCTGCCTTCTTTTCCCTTGCTGTCATCTCCAGTGAAATCCTCACAGTCATCAATGTACCTCTCTTCTTTTTCAATTGAAGCCTCAACTCAGCTGGCAAGAGCATCTCAAACCCTGCCTAAACACACAATCCTCCTTATACAATCCTCTTTTAACACCAAGTGCCCAACAAAAACAGACAAACGCTGCTGCTTGGTCATAGCTGGGATGGGCATAAGGAATTCAGAAATTTTGAACAGAAGTGGAACCACAGCCCGTACAGAGCAGCAAGACATAGAAGCAGGAAAGGTCAACCTGACACACATCATCTCCTTTGTCAGTGTTTTCTCATTACATCAGGAGAATTTTATAAGCAAAAAACCAAAGTCCTTGCATTTATATGTACACATACACCTTACTGCATACTTGTACCTACTTCAAAATATCAGCGCTGACAATACCCTGATTAAATTCCTACAAAACAAGACAAGAACAGGACAAACATAAAATTCCCAAATGCCCTGACCTACCAAAAATACCATAGTCGCTGGATAGAAAGAGCTCTTACACAGCATCTCGAACCACAGCAGTCCTCATAGGATCGACATCTGCAGAGAAATAAAGAGAAAAGGGTGTTAGGGGAGTGATTGTCATTCATTAAAATGACATCTCCAACTCTGACACCGTCTGCACCCCTGCCCAAGGCATTATTTAGGACATCACCATGAGCCTGGGAGGAAAAACCTCTGGGAAGGGTTCAGGGTCAGGCTGGATGAGGCACTTGATCTTGTGAAAGTTGTCCCTGCTCACGGCCCCATCACTATTCAGGAACTTTTTGCACGTTATTGAAACTACCTTCCCATACACTTCTTTTAAAGCCACAACAAAAAGACTGGATGTAGTGTTTAATCCTATATAAAAGGACATGTTATAAAGAAAAGCAGTATTTGTGTGTTTTCTCTCCCAGTAAATGCACACCTCAGACCTCAAACTAGAGCCATTTGGGGATTTATTCACTGCAACAGACAAGAACTGCAAGGTCAAAACTGCCAGATCTCTCTTCTTTGCATATCAGCACCTTCCACAAAGAGACACCACCGAGTGCAGAGAAAACTTCACGTGTACCGTTATTTGAAAATCTCATGGCATTTTTAGTTTCTCAAATGGACTGCAACTGCCAACAACTGCCACCATTGAAGTCGGCTTTCCTCTGAAAAAAATCCCACATTTCAAATTAATACTTCACATAGAATAGAATAATTTTAAAGGTATGATAGCACCAGCCACTCCAAGCACAAGGTACCGCTTCACTACAAGTCAGCATAGACATGAACAGTGACCTCTCAACAATTTCTATGGTAACTGCCATTTCCCACACCAAGGAACCATATCTGGTAGGAAAAGGGATAGAGG